>PNEQ01079633.1:7698-41248 GCA_003012365.1 Medauroidea extradentata | reverse complement strand
ATTTTTTTGAAATTTTCGAAATTTAGGAAAATTTTGGTAATTTTACACTCAAGGTCAAGGTCAGGGTCAAGGTTAAAGGTCAAGGTCATCCGACATGGCGGCCGGGGCTGTGACGTCACAACATGGCGGAGGGGCTCCTCACTCGGTCGGGCTCCTCACACCGGCTCCATGTCCCAGAAGGAACCAAATCATACTACTGATAACACCAACAAATATTTCCCCTTCAACTTATTGATTATTAAAATACTAAGTTGTTAATCTATTATTGAATTTATATAAATTACACAATTAGTAACTAGTTGTTTAAATGATAAAAAGTAAGTAAATTAAATTACACGGCTTAATAAAGTATAGTTTCTGTGCGTAAATATGCTAAACGGCACAGTTTGTGAAGAATTCTTGTTTTAGTGAAATACAGTATTTACAAAAACTTAGAAGATTGGTTTTAATTAATCATCTACTGACACACTGATATGGCAGTTACGTAATGCAGACAATTAAAATTATATTTCTGTAACAATGGCTGCGCTACCTTGTTTCATTCACAATAAATAAAAATTAATAACAGATAACACCAAAACTATTTGTGCGTGATTTCCGTGAATGTAATATACAAAATACAAACCGAAACGTGTAATCTCAAACAACATTAAGGGACAGTATCTGAATTTTTGCACGTAGGAACCTTGCCGGAATGGTTTTCTCGGGGATCTCTTTTTTTCTCTCAGGTCCTTCATTCCGGCACTGCTCTTATTCACGCCATGTCTCCCCTCACCAGTTTTTATGTTCTTAGTGTTAAGTGCTGACCAAAATATCGTCAGTTAATCAAACAGCAGTAGGATGACATTTTCATCCGTGCAGTGATGTGCTGTACGAAATTGGTAATCTTTATTTACATGTAGAATGTTGTCTGTGATAATGTACATATAGGCGTTCATTTATGTGATGGCATCCCTGCTAATGTACAACTATTCACACAAAAAATTATCAGGGTATATAAAAGATAAAGCTTCTGCGTTAACTAACAATGCAATTGTTTGTGATAATGATATGTAAATTGTTTTTGTTGTTTGCCATTACTTTTAAGTGCTTGTTTAATCATTCTGTGATCTCTATGAAAAGATTTCAACTTTTTCCTTTGTCTATGAGTACAAATAAATACATCATGGTTGACTGATAATTGTTGTTTGTGCTTAACAGCAATGTTGACGTAATAATCTGAGGAATAGCAAGTTCGAACATTAGCTCTGAGAAATAATGTTAATTTGAAAATGCTAGCATTACCAGTTTACGCTAGTGATAAAGTTACCCATACCATAGAAAATGTATATCTGAAAAGATAAGGGAAATAAAATTTACAACGAAAATCTTCAAAATTAAAGCAGAATAAAATGTTAATTAAGTTGTGTGGGTTTTACTTTTTGTAGACAGCGAAGTTCCTGAGCAGAATTAGAAATCACCTATAGTTTCCTAAGTAAACACTTAGGCTAATCATATACTAATACATTATTGAAACTCAATTTTAAGAAAGCGAAACAATTGTAACTGCATGCTAAATCATTACATAATTGAAAATAAGTTTGACAAATGTTCTGTTACCGATACATATTTGTCGTGCAAAACAATACAAAGGTAAGCTACCTGTTTCTGCTATTGAAGGTTTTTTTTAACTAGCCTACATCTTATTGAAACCCATTGCTGAAAGTGATAAAATGCATAAACTTTTTGAAAGAAACCATTTCTGAGAAAGTAAGGTGATGCCTGTGTTACTACCTAAATGGCGAAAATGATACTATTACTAATAGTCACACTGTAGAACAGGTAAACCATCTTACGTAACATAAAATACACTTTTTGTTAAACCAGTAATTTAATCTGGAGCTATAAACAACCGCGTAAAATAAAAGAAGAAAGGAACAAACTTTAATTGACTTTAAATATTATAATATATTTTTACTGTAAGGTTCCTATGTTTGTAATTATTTAAATCCACTTATTATTATTATTTTCTATAATTTGACCTATTAATTCACGACATATCTTAATACACCCTATCGGTAATTTCGCACAGTAAATTGTGCAGCCATTTTTCAGACCGTAACTCAATTCCTACCTTCGAATTTTTTTCACTCATGGCCACACTGATTAAATGCTTTTTTTTTTTGTTAAAAAACATTTTCCCGATAGCAAATTTCCGCCTGTAACTGACAATTAATTTTACATTTAATTAATTTGCCTCGTATTCAATAAAATTCTGTTTGAAACATACGCAACCTATGTAACAACTCTTTATAGCAAAATTTTATATAAAATAACATAATTTGAAATTATCCGTACTATGTCAATCTAAAGCTAAATCTACTTTCAGATTACGGCAACAATAATTTTTTATTGCGTTGAAGACGATCCGAATTAACCTCTTCGAATCTCTTCTTTGTATTTTGGTGTACATGGATGCTGTTTCGTACTTTATAGTTAAGGCTGTTCGTTTCCATGGGGCATTTTCAGAATACATTATTACATTTCTGAATTTTAGTGAGAAAATATCTATGAATGATGATTATTATAGTTGAAAATATCTTTAGCGTAACTTTGATAAAAGGAATTTCTTGTTGTAATTTTTATGTTTCGCAAACTTTTAAAACAGAAATTGCATTCTCAATATAATATTCATGTAATTAAATTGATTAATTTTCTTATTAGAATGGCTTGTTATAGTGGTCATTTACCTTATGTTGTATATGAATATACAAGATGTTTCACTACAGCGGTTACAAACTTCCCAGACGATGGGAAATCATATAGCAACGCATGGTCGGAAACGCTTTCCTGCGACACAAAACACAAGAAAAAATGACACGAACAAGTGGAGAAAACATGTTTAATAATCTTAAACAGCAAAAATGCTGCGAAGTCTTTGCATGGTGATGACTATCGATGTCTCTGTATGTTCTTTTTTTCTTAGTCTTTTTACTGTGTTAATTATCACTACCGCACCATCCACTCAAAAGCGGCCTATATGCGTGGATTCACGTAGCTTACGACACAACATGAGCATTGCTTGTATAATGGTACCGCCATTTGCAGTCGTTTATTTTTAAAAATGATATTACCGCTGTCTATAAAACTGAAAAATACCACAAATATATTGTGAGTATGTTTTTACTCTTAAATTTTGGTCAGGATATTTTAGTTAATCATTGTAATACGTCGTTCAAAAAATTTTCAATTTCGTGTTTCATGCGTAAAACTATTTTACTGCATAAGAGTATTGGCGTAGTTTAGTACTATTGCAATTACTGCGTTAAATTTGGCACCACTGTGGTCTATTATTTCGTACAAATACTAATTTTGTTGCAAATTTCGGATAAAAATGGCGTTATTACATTATAAAATGCATTTAATGTGAAAACAATTCATTACCCGCACTGCACTAAGGTATATATCGCGAGGGAAACTACAGGTTGGTGAAATACTATTGAACAATAATGAAATTAAGAACCTATATCTTCTCGTTGCATATTGTAACATATAATACTACTAGATGTTTTTAATGTGAATCACCAGATTTATTTTTTCGTAAAGTTTAATTAGTTATCTTAACTTGACCGCCAACAGATGTCTCGTATAAACAGTTGAAATTATTCAACTCGTGTTATGAAATGATATAAATGATATAGCATATAGGTTTGGGTATTCTTCTGGACATGTTGGTATTGCAAAGTGTTTTTTTACCTTGTATAATTTACACTGTTGATTTGTTCGTGTATTGTATAATACACAACGTATTGCAAGAAGTTAAATGTATAGGACATATTTGGTGAGTATTCAGCATTTGAGTCTTAAGTGCTCGCGAAAGTCACGAATGTTATACTGTACTAAAAATATTGACAAATTTAACTAACGTCCAACTTCGACGCCATGATATTTCTAAATCGTGTAGGAATTTCCGTTTACTAGAATTTGCCTCGCCCTGGTGGAAGGCGCTTGCTCTGTTCGCTACACTCACCTGGTTTGTACATATATTATTAAATTATTATTCGGAAGTTATCCACCACGTGTATTTAACGTGATCTATATTTCCTGAGAAAATTTAATACACTCGTATCGCGGTATATTTACCGTAACTATAGGGATTATTCATTAAATCAAAATTCTTGTATCATTAAAATAGTCTGAAGTTAAATTGGTAAGTTATAATTTTGAAGTTGCAAATATTTACACATGTACGCTAGTGCCACTAATAAACTCCATACAATTACAATGGCGATTTTACATTTTTCGTTGACAGTATATCAATCTCGGATATGAATTTCGACAAAATATTATTTTCCTGAAACTAGGACAGTATCCCAGAATTTTCGTATAGCACCGTGGCATAATTAAACCGAAGAATTGGCCTGCGACCAAAAATTAACTCTTCTTAAGACATGTAAGGGATGAACGTACAGAACGTTCATAAGCTAAATGCAAAATCTTCCTTACAAAATTCGCGTAGAAATAACTTTTACATATTGTACACGTATGTGATATTGAAAGAGATATAAGGCATTGAAAACCATGGTTGAATAAACGAATTATCTCTAATAACGTTTATATGAGATGAGGCAGAAATTAAATTTGCACAGCAGCAAAGCGTAGAACGATGTCAATCCAGACACCTGATATGCGTATCATTGGAACACAATGGGCTGCTGTGAATGTGTAAGCGATATATCTGGTGATGTGTTGATGGACTTTGCATACCCGCACAGCAACCTAGCAGAAACATTTAGGCAGTTGTTCGACCAACATAAATGCTTGCCATATTTAATTGATTCAACATGTTTTTTGAAGTCGGCGTTGAAAAATTAACATAAAATAATCGTAGAATATAGTTTTCGCAAAAATTTCTGTGCAAACTTTTAGTATCCTGAATGCGTTTCTCGGTAACTATAATTTCGTCGTTATTGTGTGTATTTTAATTTTAGTTCAAATTTATACGTTTAGTTAATATCTTACTACACAATATTGTTATTCGACAAATTTGGCATTTTTTGTTGTAAAAGTATTTTATTGTTCATAAATACCTGCAATTTTTAATTTGAAGGCAATAAATGTACCTCGCGCAAATACAGGATGTTCATGCTTCGAATGGAACCTTGATATTCCGGAATCAGTTCAGATGGCATGAATATACGTATTTAGGGAAAAAAGTGTGACCAACATCCCCCCCCCCAATACGTTGGTGTCATGTAGCCGTATCTGTTATTAGCATGCATGTGCGTACAATACGCCTGTACAGTTGGTATCTTGCCAGTCAGACTCGCCGGAGGTAGATATGCAGTGTTTCTCCGCGAGATACTGCGGGGGCTCTTAGAGGATGTTGCACTATTACTGCGTTGCGTTATCTGGCACAAATAATAATAGTAACCCGGCGCATTACAGCACAGCAGTTCACCGGGAACAGGATCGCACCTGTCCATTGCTGTGTATCGGAAGTGGTCGATATTTATCCTTGCCACTAAAGTCACCAGATTTCAGTCCTTTATACTAATTCTTGTGAGGATTCATTAAGGAACTAGTTTGCCGTGAACCTAAGGAAAGCGTTGAGGGATACATTACTAGACTGCATGCTGCTGGGGTGCGTGTAACCAACTATCACTTGCGCGCGTTGAAGGTGGCACAGCGGTTTCGCGTCACGTACGTGCCTGTACTGGGATAGATAGCTGATAATTTGTACACACGTTGCTCTGAAACTTGCTAGGTGTATAGTAAGAATGTTTTGTAGAACATAAATTCAATATGTACTCACTGTGTCGTGTTACGTTTAAATTGCCACTCGTGTGCTTTCTAGCGAGTTTAAACAATACAACATTTGATTCCGTACTACTTAAGACGTCCTGCCTGCGTCTCTACATACCAGTACTACCTCCTCCTTCCTTGATGTAATGTGTGTTGCATACTTCTCGGTAATGTGATGTACATCTCTAGTGTTCCCCGGAAGCATGTCACTGTTACGTACTACAAGGGGTTGCCTACCTGTCAGCATTGTCATATTGATCCGACATTGTGAACCTGTTATCTCAGAAACGATACGTCTGAGCGTGTTCGACAGGTGCACCTTTTTTGTTACTTGTACCATTCTTGTTTTTATTCACCGAGATGGGTTGCTACAGGTGTATATGTACAGAAATACGTGTATAATAACAGAGGCAACTTCATGTTTCTAGCATACGGTATGGGAAGTTGGTCATACTCTGTTTCCTGAATAGATATCGTTATGCATTTATAGTGAATCCGGAATATCAAAGTTCCATTTTATGTGGTTGCCGGTTTATCGTCAGTTTACTTTTTCATCAGCATAACCTTCACATTGATTTTACGGCCTTCCTATCGACAATATATGTGTGGTTGATATACTCTTTGTTCTGGATTTAGGCCAGTCTACCTGCACCCAATGCTTTTATGCTATTTACATTCCCATTTGTATATAGTCACAGTTACATATATGTCACTTCAATTTTAAATATGAAAATGTACAACAGTAGAACATGTGCAGTGCAAGTTATTCTCAAATGTGACTTACATAACTGCATAATATATTGATAAATCAGACTGTCAATCAATACTCGTAACAAGTGTAATAAACGAATGACACAACTGAAATGCATGATTTCTCGTAGTGTAACCATATAACTTACTATTACAGTTTCGAAACATCAGCTCCCCACACACGAGCGAATAGAATCATTGCTAGGTATTTAAATTAAAAAAAATGCATGTTATTGTCCTCATTTGTGTGTGGTTTATGATAAAATAAATAAAGCAATGGAGGTGTCAGGTATTAAAACTTTTCACTGTGGTAATAGAATATAATTCAAAACTTGGAATAGTCGCTTCTTTGTTTTCACTACTGGCAGAAAATTACCAAGTGTTGTTTTCCATTTTGATTATCAATTAAATGCAACGGTAATTAATTAATAATATTTTAATTTAATGTAGTTCCTTCATATTTTCATTCCAGCTAAATTGTGCTTACAGTGACTGCAAAATTAAAAACAATTTTAACGAAAGCCCAATATTATACGGTGCAGACGACTGGTTGTTGAATCATTTCCGTTCACCTGTATACTATTTTTACAGCATTCAGATTGCAATTTGAAGGCCGATGTAACTACGAGCGTTTGTGTGCAATTAATTATATATAATATATAATTTTTTCCCACTCTAGGTGCGGCGAGATTTTAATGTCAATCAAATATTCTTCACGGCCTATTTACGTTTTGATTACAACGGAACAACTTTTACGGTGAGGTTTTAAAAAAGATATCAAGTCTAGTTCAACTAAACGAAATAAAAATAACGTTCTACCAATTATATGTTAATAAAGACGGATTTACAATTACACTTAACGTAGTACGTAAGTACGCACACACGTAATGTTTTCGGGATTGGATTTAGTACATCATACAATCTAGATGATAACAAACGTTTTTGTTAGTTCAAAATGTCGCCGCAGTAAATTATGGCACATTAATAGTTTTGAAGCCATACATTAAATAATTTACGAATTTACGGCAGAAAACAGAAGATCGTTATTCAAATTACATTTAGTTCATACGCACACTCTTAAGCTGAATTTCCGACCGTTACTTAGCGCACGTACGTAATGAGTAGAAAGTTGAACTCAATAACGTACGTACTGTTATGTTCGCTTGGAGGACACGCTACTTTGTGATGCGAATGTTTGCGAGCACACTCAGTTATTTTTTGCTTTTACAAGTGTTGCTTGTGAATCCTGCTTAAGGGGGATTGATCCCTGCCAGATCGGTTCTACGGTTTTTCTTATAAATCAGGGAATAGACACATTGTTTTATTTTTTTCACGCTGACAAAGCATAGTTTATTGTTTCATTCACTTTTTGGAATCCATATGGCACTGTTTCTGTTAATTTTTTGGTCTCTGTAGTCGCTCCCGTAAATAAAGCAATTTTTCCGTTACAGCTGTTTCCCATTGCAAAATAATGAATATATTATGGTTCCAGCAATTACAGAAAAACCATTAAGTTTGTATCTATGCCCTATCGTGACAAAAATTTTATATAACGACTGGAATATAATTTATCGAGAAAAAACATAAATCCAAGGTGGTAAGGATCAATACCCCGTACGACAGGCCCGACCCACAGCACAACATACAAATACTTTCATGTAACTACTGGACAGCGACGATGGTAATTAATTAAAGTGGGCCTTAGTTCTCGTCAACAGCGAGGTAATTAGAGATGGTTACGCACACTATAATAGGAACAATGAGATTAAGCTGCCATGGGCTTTTTAAACAACAATCCCAGTATTTCCCTGGGGTAATTTCATTATAAATATTGCGATTAGCCCCAGGGACCACACGCCACTACAAGGACTCTCCTTGCATCGTTTTAACCAGATTCTGATTACGGTACCGTAAAATGGGGTGATTAGAAACACTGGGGTGAATAGAAACCATATTAGAAATAAATTCCTAGCTTGCACCTTTTACTTAAATATTTTTAAAATTACTTTCAAACTACTGTTGGTATACTATTTTAATTTGCCTACCTAAAATACGAATTTTTAAAACAGAAACAATACCAAAAATGTATCTTTAAAATTGTTTCTATTCACCCCAGTGTTTTTAATCACCCCATTTTAGTGTATGTGGTGGCAGCACATCACCAACTCCCCTAACCTAGAGGACCAGCGAGGAGTGAGGGAGGACATGAAATGAGACGCTACAATGCAGCTGCGATGGAATTCACAGTCGGTTGGTTGGGGGGGGGGGGATGGATCTGGATTACCGGTCAACGGCAAGTTCCGCCACGTTACCCACATGCGAAGAGTCCAGGACCACACTGAGAAAAAATGCATTGTTTCGATAAACACCTAAATAAGGCTGATATTAACATTGTTGTAACAAATAAATTACAGTTAAATTAACAATCGTAACGTTGAAGTTACTTATGGAATGTATTTGCTTCAATGGTACAATTTTGTTGATACAATTTATTTAAATGAAACATATATTTGGTTGTTTATACAAACATTTTTGTTCGATATTATGCTTATGTGCATTTGATTTTAAACAAATTATTTGTTCCTGTTAAAAATATAAACGCTAGTTTTATGTATTTGCATTTACTTGAGTCAAACACATTTATGACATGCTATGCAAATTTGGTAAATTGAATCATGGCAGATATTAAAACAAATGGAACGATTTGGATGGAACCGACGAAATATGTCCGTTCGGGAAGTTGTTCTTGTAATTTAGTACGCACGTGTTAGCTGTTACACACACGGTGGATTAAAAGATTTGTCTCGCCTTTTTTTTAATTATAGGTATGTAGTAAATTTGTAGAGTATATTTACGTTAGGTTATACGATTAAAGATTAATGTAACGGTTAAAAACATTTTGGCGAGTACATACGAGTCTAATTCTGGTTTCCATTTCATGCTACCCCTATTTTTCCGCGTATTCTGTGTACAATTTTGTAGAGGCTTAGAAGAATACAGTGAGAGTCGGCCAGAATATCAGATTCACGAGTTTATCGGAATTACAGGTCATAGGTTTGTGAATGTAAAAATTAATGCAATTAACTGCAAGTTGTAATGGTCTAGGTGTAGCGTGAGTGGTCGACGATCTGGAGATCGCAGGTTCGAATCCGTATTAACACTTAGTTTTGTAATGTTTACACGTAAATATTATTTGTGTAAAAGCAAACAAATTAGGTATGTTCATTTAACAGTATCTGTATGTCATCAGCCATGTCATTTGGTTAAAATAACAAAAATATTTCAAAGAAATAATATGGTTGTGACAAACCATACATTTGTTTGTACGTATTCAAATATACCATTTAGTTTATTTAAGTGTATATTGTTTGATTTTACAATATTACTTTTCTCAGTGCAACCTCACTCGAGATTGAGCCCAGATCGCCTTGGTGGGACGCAACTAGTCTGACCACTAGGTCGTCGCGGCCCCCGGGCAATTTCAGGAAGCGATGGAAAACCTAAATAAGGATGGCCGGAGGCGGGGATCGAAAACGAAGATGCAACATGTTAGGTTGGGAGAGGGAAAGGGTTTGCGGATGTAACTTAAGAAGGTGATGTTGTATATGGGTTAGTAGCGCCATGTATGCGCATATACGGTGCTGCATGCAGTATGCAACAGTTTGCTAGGAGCGAGATCGACTAGACGAGGCCTGGATGTGCTTCGTCCAGCAACAGGCAGGACACCTCCCAGTCCAACAATCGATGGCGAAAATACTGCACGACCGGTGGTGGCACGAGGAGACACAACGCACACTCACGGGCGCGCTGACATTTCGTAACTTGACGTCAAATGTCGCTTGATATTTGTACCTCCTCGTTATATACATTTTACTACAAATATATTCAGTATATAATATGGTACTTATTTTCAATTTATTCATTAATAAGAGTTCAAATCTTTTATCCATGGTTAAATTATGCTTGAATGCATTTTCTACCGGAAAATATTGCTATTATTTTATATTCTGAACCTAAATCATTTCGATAATTTTGACTGAAATTTTATAAAATACGCGTAAAAATATGACATGAGATAATTAAAAAAGTTTAAGGCCAAAAAAGGTAAATGGTTTTGACACTAAAATTTGTGGCATAGTAAAACATTTTGATATTTCATATTACTTAATTAAATTAGGCAACTTCGGAATCCTGGAATTTATATTAAATAAATTGCGCCAGAGAAAATTAAGACTAAGTGATGAAATTGGCCATTAAATGGGAAAGCATGTGTGTATTGGCATAGCGTTATTCCAATATAACACAGACATAGGAAATCGAGCTTACTTCATTGACAGTACAGTTGTGGCATCTTGCTAGGAAATTTTAGTTAAACACTATAATTAGTCCAGTCACTTTAGACTTTTACTTCGGAAAAAGTCGCAGAGAGATGATTTTTGGTACAGAACATCATATTGATATAAGGAGTAGTATATCAAAAGTCATATTTGATCCGAGTTGTGCTCGCTGCGCTCCACTGTAAAATATGTGAAAATAATCACTTTTTGTAATGTAACTTCGCTAATGTTGGTTTCAATTAAATCGTGTCTACTAAGAATTTAAGATACTTAACTTTACTACAAAAAAGGAAGTAAGCAAATTTTTCGTAGATCTAATAGTTTTCCCATGAAAGCGGTTTGAAAATGGTGCAATATGTTTTCCAAGCTAATTTACCTTTGTCCATGGTGTCAAGACACATTGTTAAAAGTTTAATGTTAAAATAATGTAGAAATAATGAAATTAATTTAATTTTCATTCCCTTACGAATTATTTTGACTTATTGAAATCAAATTAATAGGACAACTCATTGCATTTTATCGAGTTCTGCCGAAATAGAAGCAACTACCGATGCTTTATCGCCTTAACAGAAGTTACGTATGCAAGAGAGTACTGTGTATCATACACAAAATCAATATATAATATATAAAATTAAGTGTCCTGACACACTCGCTCACTCATCAACGCACAGCCCAAACCGCTGGACCTAGAACCATGAAATTTTTAGGGTAGCTTCCCCTTCGCCCGTAGACACCCACTAAGAAAGGATTTTTCGAAATTCGATAATTAAGGGGGTGAAAAGGGATGAAATGTGTTTTGAAAGAATCCTTGATATCTCATTAACCGGGAATGCTATCATAAATTTCTTAACTTCATAATATTGCCCAAAGAAATGTATAGTGACGAATTTTTCGATTGTGCGAAATTCGAAAATTAAGGGGATGGAAAGACGTAAAATGTGTTTTTCATTACTCCATGATTTCTCCTAAACCATTTCAGGTAGTGAGGTGATTTAAATAAAATGCTTAAGTAAGTATCTAAAAAGCATTTTTACAATTTTTCGAAATTAGTCCTTGAAACCTCTTAAAAAAATAAAACGTGTTTTTAATATTAATCCCAATTATCTCCAAAACCAGTGGAAATAATGAAATGGTTTTTGCGTTAAAATAAATCTTACGTAAATATAAAAAACCAAATTTCAAAATTTTTTGAAATTCGTCCTTGAAAGCTGTTAAAAAAATAAAATGTGATTTCAAATAATCATCTGTACCGCTTATACCCGGTGAGATATCGAGATGATTTTTTGATATTTTTTGATAAGAATGAAGCTTATGTAAATTTATACAAATCAAATTCAGGTTTTTATGAAATTCGAAAATTAAGTAGGTGAAAAGCAGTAAAATGTTACAGTCTCCCGAAAAAAGAGAATGATCGCGGAGAAATAATTCAACAGTCGTTTATTTTTGCCAACCTACTCACAAATAAAACCTCTTTGGACTGTAGCCTGTACATACTAAAGAATTATCACAGCCTGCCTTTAAGCGTTCACTCAGGTATTGTATAAAATTTGTGGTGTGGGAGGGATGGGGTTACGGGTTCTTATGCAGTGCGAGACTTTGCGATGGGAATTACTATGACATCATACGAGCATATTGCGCGCGCTCTTTACACTGAGCTAAGACAGTTAATTAAGTTCACTGTTATTGAGTACGTTAGCTGTTAAATGCGGTTATCACATATTTTATCCAGAGTTACTGTTTACATTATATACTTTCACACGGGCAAAGCCGCAGCCGGCCAGTATATATATATATATATATATATATATATATATATATATATATATATATATATATATATATATATATATATATATAGTATTATAAAATTTGTATACAATACTTTAATCTTGGGCACATAACAGTTGCAGTTTTATAATTACGGTTTATAATTTACAACTTCCAATTTATTTTATGAATGTAATGTTTATGTATGTACGGTCCACAAATGGACTATTTTTTTGTTACGTGCATTAAATAATAATAAGAATGATGTGAGCTACGTTTAACTGTTAATCGTTATGTACACACGCGTATTAAAATGACATAATACACTAAGTGATTATAAAAACAAATTTTTCACTGACAATCAGAAGCGTATTCATTTCCAGCAAATTTACAGTCATGTGTATCAAGCAGTACGTCCTCTTCTTCATCACCAACTAAATCTTCTGTAGATGGAGAATTTAGGCAGGAAGAACCATGACAGTTTCCACAAATGATGGAGCGTTGATGGCCGGTCTTGCGACAACCAGACCCCCACACCGCATGCTTTCACACAATTGCACGATATTGTTTTTAGCAGGGTATCAGGAGCAGGTGGCATCGTAGTGGTGATGGGGTACAGCTTGCCATTTTCAAATCTCCACCCCTAATTGGTAGGTAATGACACTATCCCTTTCTATTTCTGAACTTGGAGATACACCCTGAAAGAATGCTCACGAGCTGCACTACTTGTTGGAGGTAGCGACGCTAAATTACTCGCCCTTCCTTACCCTACCGACTTAGTGAAATATTTGAAGCGATGTTCATCTAGAGATATTTCAGATACTGGTGCTTCATAGAAGGCTAATATGAATGATTCACCGTATCTCTTAACAATATCTTTTGGTGTGTTTGAATCCTTAAACATAGATGCACCAGTCCATAAATCAAGCCGCTTATTTAATAACTGCACTGCCTTCAATTTTCTCTTACTGAAGAGTGCACACGTTGTATCACATCTGGTAATGACGTGAAGGTACAAAATGTGTTTCTTGCTTTCTGTGTGTTTATCCGAACTTTCTGGTGAATAAATCTTTGTTTCGATCTTACTTTTCCGGGTTTCATGAATAATATGCATTTGGAGGGAGGGCCCATTTCGACAAGTAATACTAATAAATCTATGTCTTCTCCAACGATGACTGCAGTTTTCTCAAATGACAGTCGAATCGCTGTTTTTACTATTAGGACATCTGCATCGCCTGGAGCTCGATAAGTGACAAAATGTTCTTGTTCAAATTTAGTCTTCAGCATCGCAATCATTCTGCGTTTGTGTCCGTTGGCCAAAAATATATCTTACTTTACTGTTACCTCCATGCTCCCCTGAAAGTACACATCAGCTGAACTGTATCTTGAATATCGACGAAGACGTTCTACTGCTTTTGTATCAGTACAAGCTTCTTCATGCCCATCAAAAAATATTATTGCATTTGAACCAAAGTGATTTCGGACATAGTTGATGTACAGATCGCAAACAGAATCATACCTTTGATTTTGCTGCCACACACACACAGCTGCAGGAGAAAACCACCATCAATGATGTAATAGCAATGGTGTATGTTCCATTTAACTGTAGTTGTTTCAAAAATGTCATTAAATGCAGACTTTTTAGTTTTCCGCATTCCAGTTTCATCAAACACAGAGAGAGGCAAGGGCGACAACTCGTACTTTAAGTATTCACGTAATCCTTCCTCGCTTTTCGTGAGGATGGATATTCTTTGGAAGAGCAGGAGCGGATCGACTGGGACAATGAAATCGTGTATCTTTAAACTGCTGTTTACAGTCAGAAGTGGAACTACCTTGTCACTAAGTTTCAGCTTCACATCTTTGAAATTAATTCCAGTAAACCTTATCATAGCAGAAATTCCAAAGTTAATAGCATCATCACAGTTGATTTACTCATTGCCTGTTATACCTGTTGCAATTGGCATTACCTGCTGCACATCTGGGAAAGGATTGTGATCTCGGAACCATTTGCTTAATTTACACACATCTTCATCATCTCCGGTTATTCTCGAATATCTTGCATCAACATGCTCTTCTGTATTGCCAAAATTTACTCCACTGAACTTTTCATTTTCCTCACAAACATCGTGTGTGGCTGGCATTTCTAGTATCCAAGTATTTTGAACACTTACACTGATACCTCTTCCATAAGTCAAGCCTCCAGAACTCTTCATTGATCTCATCAGAGTCTGCTCGAACGTCATGTCGCTCCAAATTCCGGATCAAAATTTGTTAGATTTTCTGATTGTGAAATAACCATCTTCAGTGAATTTGCGGAACTCATTGCTATCCATACTGTCCTTCAAATTGCGCATATCTTGGAAATATAGTCTGCATGCTTTCGCATAAGGGAATGTCCAGTGGATGAAAATATGGAATTATGTTTTGCACACATTCCAAATGCAGTTTCTAATCATCCATTCGCTCAGCCCGTATGTAGTCTTTCACCGGATTCACGATTCTATAATACTGTACCCAAAGTTTAGCAGTATCTCCCCTGTTTTCTATTACTAATAAATGCTGATCTAGCGTTGTCTGAAAATCTCGCAGTGATGGCAAACATTCAATTTTGTCCGGTGTCTGAGGAGAATTTGAGAAATAAATGATAATATCTGTCAATGTTGTGGACTGTTCATCAGATATTTGTAGACCTTTGAAAAAAATAGCTGAAAGTGCCAAATGAACCAATAGATGTCCTCTCACAGCTCTCAGAGTATGCGTGGCCAGTAAGCATCTTCTCCACAGAGTTCTGGGCATATATCAAATGTCTTTACACTACAAATACTCCACCGCACAGTTTTTTTTTTGCATTGTTGCAGGTCGCCTAGCCTTATGCTAGTAGCCGATGCTGTCACCATCTAGATAGTACTCGTGAACTATGTACAGAGGCGGTTACAACGCCGCTGACTTTCCCAGCGTAAGACATCGCCACCACAACTTTCTTGTAGTTTTAAATACATTTCTGGTACTTTTGTGAATTCCGAAAATTTGTGTACTTGTATATAAACAATATTTTACAAACTAAGGGAGTGCATATGTGAGCACTCTGATATAAACGTGAAACTTTTAACTATGTGTCTTGACAGTATGAACAATGGTAAATTAGCTTAGAAAACGTATTACGCCATTTTCAAACCGCTTTTACGGGAAAAATATCAGATCTACGAAAAAATTTACTCACTTAATTTTTTGTAGTAAATTTAATTATCTTACACTTTTAGAAAACAATTTTATATTAAAACCAATACTAGCGAAGTTACACTACAAAAAGTGATTTTTTTTTTCATTTTTACAGCATAGCGCAACGAGCACAGCTCGGATCCAATATGACTTTTGATATATTATTGCTTACATTAAAAGGAAGGTCTGTACCAAAAATCATCTGTCTGCGATTTTTTCCAATGTTACAATTTTATTCTAAATTGACTGGCCTAATTATGAATTACATGTGTTCCTGGAAGTCGCGTGGAAGGCTGCAAATTCGCGTAGTCTACATCAGACCGTTTTGTTAAAAGAAAAACGATTTAAATTCAGTCCTGCCCAAAGTTATCGCACTATATCTGATTTATTGCAGAGTCGGCTTTGCTGTTCTTTGTGTGTATTCGGGTTGCATTTCACGTTAGTACTTTACCAGCAATTTTAATGAACACAGTAAAGTACACAATAAAACTATGAAAATAACTTTCCCATTGTATAAAAAAATTTAAACAGCTATCAATTACAATAGAAGGCAGAGTAAATTATTAAGACTCAACGTCTTACACTTGACAGAAAAACGTATCGAACATTGTTTAAGGACATCCAAGAGTAGGGAAAAGTCATAATTTTATAGTTGTATGAACTAGTCTTAGTTTTGTATATGTTACTTGGGAGAACATTTTCCTCGCACGAAAAAAAAAAAATAGCTCAACCAGTTTTCACATAATGGCAATTCACATTTAAAAGTTGCATGTTTTTAGTTCCTATAAGAAAATAAAAACAACGAACATATATAAATTTAAAAAATCACACTGAAACTACGTACTACGGCTATGGCTTGACATGTGTTGGATTATACTCAATGCAACCATCTACCTTTTAACAATCTCACTTATTGCCTACAAAGTTCAGCTGATTTGCTTAGGAACTCTTCTACGCCTCAAGGTCGCTATATGGGTGGATGTACTTTGCGTTTTAGAGGTGCGGAAGCTATAGGGGCAACACAGCACGCGCATCACGACACTCTTGGCCTCTAGGTGTAGGCCTAAGTCACAGAATTGGCAAGAAGTCTTCTCGCCGAAAACTCACCTCTATGAGACAGTCAGAAGCGGCCCAATCTTTTAATGGCGTAATATTAAAGATAACATTGTATTGAACGTGCTTACATACTTTAAAATATACAGAACCATGATTTATGTACTTAAAAAGGACAGTAAATACACCCTTATTCGCTGTCTTCGGTCGCTAAAAAACGTGCGTCAAATGATTAGTGATGAACCTGAAATGGGCATTAAAATGTGCAATGTTCTTTAAAAGCTGTTCCTGAGAAGAAAATTTGAATGCATGTTTAGCGGTTTTCGAGTAATCTTGAAATGCCCGAAGCTCTGCTCACCGCTCTGCGGCCTTGATAGACGGTCACCTTAAGGGGGAAGTTCACGCAAAATTTGAAGAGTTTAAATATCGTTTATATTTCTACAATATATGGTTTGTTATGTATATATGTATTGTAACTATTTTATACAGTAATGAACATAGTCTAGCTTTCGTAGTTTTTCTACAGTGGCATGTTAAAGACAAAATTAGGATAAAACGGCTTAATACACGCAACGAAAACCAACTAACTTACAGAAATGAAATAATTCACACCGTACAACGTGTCAAAGGCTACGTCAAGAGCTATATAAAAATCCTCAGTGACATTTTTGGTATGTTTTTAAGAAATACAAAAAATTTTAAATTTTTTGTTTCTAATTCAGAAATCTTCTAAAAATACAAAATGTATTCGATGCAATTTTCATATACATCATGATGTAGCCCGTGACACTGTTATTCAGTGTGAATTATTTCATTTCTGTAAGTACTTTGGTTTTCCTTTTTTTTGTATTAAACCGTTTTATGCAAATTTGGGCTTTGACCTGCCATTATACAAGAAGTATGAAAGCTAGAATATTTTTATTACTATAAAAATAGTCTCTCTCTATACATAAAAACAATATGTCGTACAAATATAAAAATTTTCAAAACTATTAAAATTTTGCTGGAAGCCCCCCCCCCCCCCCAAACCCACCGTGATGAGTAAACGCTACAAATACATACTGAAATTACAGATAGATACAGATACACACACTCGTGTTCATTATTTTTCCCTGGTGCACAACGGGGCAGTAATCAGACTACACCCCCCCCCCCCCAACTATGGTCACTTGTGTTTCTTTCCTTATTCATGCATATTGGTTGAAAACGTTGTGGACTTATACGTTAGTTCAGAATTTTTTCTAGTACTACAGTTTCTTATCGTCTTTGAAGTATGCTGCTGATCCACCATTAACTCATATCATCTTCGAATATGCCGTCACAGAAATGTTATGATGTCTGACAATATATTGTCGTTGCCGTCTCTTCATCTCGATGAAATTTTCTTCTTGTTATCAAAAACTCACCACCACATTTATCTTAAGCAGCTGATGTATGTTAGGAGAAAACCGTTAAGATTGCTGTGTACTTACGTTGGGATTTATTTTGAATTTGCTTTCCGACGATATGTTATAATTGTATGTTTATGCATCAAAATATAAATTACTTGATAATCAGTGACTAGAACTAACCAACATAAAAACGGCATCGTTTCAAAAATAGTCAGTGTTGCTGTTATTTAAAGGAGAGAACTAGATACTAAATTTTATTTATCGATTTTCTGCACTAACATATGTTTTAAAATATTTTAGGGAATTGTGGTCATGTTGAGGGCTAGAAGATATCTGTGATGAACTTTGGAGATCGTAACAGTGTTATGTGTTCATATTATATTGGAAATTTTATCATCCTTGAAAACTATCCTGTAATTATCTTGCAATGATTCTGCGTTTCAAATTAATGAATGATTTGATTATATTTTATCTCGAGCAATTTATCAAGACTATATCCTATGTCTTGTCCCAGAGAAAATTTTGATAATATAACTTGAATAAATGTTATAGCTCGAAAATAAAAGTAAATTACGTTATAAAATATATGTGGTTAGTGTTCAGAACGAAACTAAGAGAATTGTTTTGTCTTGTTTTGAGATTGCCAAATTCATTCTTGTCATATAAGAGGTTTGTTTAAAAAAGTGTTTCTTGGTGATAGTAATAAAACACAAGCAACAATTTCCTTAGCGCATTTTTTTTTTTTCGTATTATATTTCGTAGGCGATAATAAAGTCTCGGTTCTGGATAATGAATTATAAGTTTTCCGCTTGGGTAAAACAGCCCGAAGTCACGATTCGTCCAGAGACGTAATTAATTTTAAAAAGTTGTACCAGTACTGGATAGCGGAGAGGTAGCCTTGTTCTAGTTGCATGTCAACAGAAGACGTGCCACGAGCCTGTCTGCTTCGCAAACATAGCCGCTGAGAGCGGACAACAGACAACTTCCCTCCCTTACCAGAACCCGTCTCTCAAACCACAGCTGAGAGCGCTCCAACCAGCCGCGTCTTCGGTCTCTCTCTCTCTCTCTCTCTCTCTCTCTCTCTCTCTCTCTGCACACACGCGAGGGATGAAAGGAGTCGCCCGACACGGGGGTAGTTCCACGAACAGAGGGGAGCAAGCGGCTGTGCGGTCTGCCAACCGCGTTTAGCACAAGGATTTTCGCCCCTTTTTCGAACAAAACAACATTTTAATTAGCTTCCCTATCATCTCCCCATACTCGGCAGTGCTTTTGAAGTGAACGCTGTGGGTCGACGAGAGGGGTGGAGCCCCTTGCAGTGACTAGAGCGAGTACAACCCCTCCTCCAACCCCTTCCAGAAGCCAGTAGGTCTGTGTCAGAGCTACGGTAGATCCCAGGCTGTGACTCGGTAGTTACCAGTTACCACAAACCGCAGAAAGACGCGACGGAAGGCTCGGTAGCTCCTCACCCGAGCTACTTGGGTTTTCAGAGGTGAAATCCTTTGCTACAGGCCAGCGAAAAAATGTCTTCGAGAAGAAATAAAAGTATATTTTCAAGCGAGAAACATTGACTTTACAGGTCGTTACCAAGGCCGGTTCTCCAACACGAACTGGCGTCAAAACTTAAATTAAATCCTGTAAAAGGCTGGGTTGTCTCAAAGAGTATCGTAATAGGATTGGGGTGCTTCAAACCAACTTTGAAGTGTTTCAAAGGCCTGCAGGTTGGGAAGGTCTACTTTATCAATAATGAACTGGAAAATGAGGTAGAAACGGATACATGTATCGTTCCTGGATGTTGGAAGACTTTCACAAGTAAGCAACGAAAATCTTCTTCTTATGACTTTAGTTGAATAAAATTCAAAAGACGCTGCTTAATCGGCACTTTTCCCCTTTTTTGATAGTAAATTATTACTGATACAATTAATCGTCCGTACAATAATGCTATACATGCTACGTTTATCTTATTGTTATTTTTACTTCCGTTTAAATTAATGCCAATAACTACCGGTGTCTTCTTGTTAACTGGAGGCAAAATTAGTAAAAATTTTCGAATAGAAATCAATTGTTTCCAAGGTACATTTAACGAAGATGAACACAGTGCATAATTTTAGCCGGAGAAGTTTGCAACAAATAAATATTCCTATAATAGCTTCACAATGTCGGAGCGGTAGAGATCCAGCAAGTGAGAGTTGGATAAATAATGTTATGTGTTTCACAGCAAGTAACAAAGCCACATTGTACAAAGCATAAACAAGCACGTTTAGTTGAACGAATGTAGTAATTGTTAGAAACAAAATACCAGATGATATTTAAACTGAATAACTGATGTCTGCGGTAGTCATCACGAAAGCAGATAAGTAAGGAAATATTTTTTTTCATATTAGTAATTAAGTTTCTTACTGAAAAAGAAATAATAAGCGTTATTTTCGCCAGTATATTTTCTACAGTAACAAAACAATCTGGTTTTAATAAGATCACCAATTCCTCTAATAACATACATACAGAAACAATCTCAACCAGAACTGTCAAGTTATATTATTTGTTTTTACAAACCTTGGTACCTTGGTTTTAGAAGCCTCAAGAGTTTATAATTTTTCCAAACAGTTTCACATGCAGTACATAGTATCATAAAACTATCTTACCTCGGTCTCCAAATCAAATCAATTTAATTAATTTTTTTTTTTTGAATTTCAGCAAACTTTACTTAAAACACATTTTAAAGAAATCCATAGCTAAAATAAATTTTTTTTCTACTTGGGCTAACATATTTAATAATCGTGAACGCCTTAAATAAGTTGCTCCATATCGGCTAATATAAGTGTCGCAATGTAGGGAACTCAGCTATAAATTTTCTATTGCTTCATGGTCGTACATTTGCCTGTATGATCAGGAAGTGCTGAGTGTTGAATTAGAATTATACGTTGTATCTGTTGTCTGCGAGATAATTTTATAGAGGTTAACACATTGCGCAGGTGGAATGGCAGCCGATAAATAAGGCTACAGAAACTACGATAACTCTGAAAATGCTCTCTCGTCACGACAGCTTCAATTAAAAAGAAATTGCTGATACAAAGTAACCAGGATTCATATTTAAAAATGTATTATTGAAACAAATTATTTTTTAATATTTTTTTTCCTTTAAATATCAACGTCTTTGTCTGATCACAGGTTAACTTATCAACTTTACTGGAGCCATTTACGTCCTTCTCCCTGTCTCCAATATTCCAGGAGTTTAATTTTATATTTTCATAAACGTATTTCTTAATAACACACATTAATCTGCAACATGAGCAAAACAGTTATTACAAAATTAAGCATAAATTGTTTATACATGTAATTTTGTTCTTTAGAATGAGAAATACATTAATTTACAAGCATACATAATTAGTCTACTTCTCTTAATGTACGTGAAAATTAATGTTCAAAATTGTTCTCCTACAATAAGGCACCGAATTTAAATCTTAATATTTTCATGGCTTTTTAAAGTTTTACGTGACGTACCTGTAAATATAAAACTATTTTTTGAAGTGTTTTATAATAAGTGTCTATATATTATTTTTTTTTAATATTTGTCCAGTACTTCTTGAAGTAAAATTTACAAAAATTATCTAATCATGAATTATGTCGCGAAATCTTCAAAAGGGAGGTTGGTGGGGGGGGGGGGGCAGAATACACAAGTAACAAATCCCGCCAAGCTACCTTACTACGTAGTAAATCTGTAAAAAAATTTATAAGATTTCACATGTGATGAAAATACGATTCACAATTTTTAAAAACTGAATACAGTTTATACACTATAACTCACTCCGCTCTTCTGAGTTCAATATTTATGTACGTAGTTTAATAAAGTTAGGTAAAATAGTTCCTTTATAAATCTTATGTACTGAAGGAATGTTCACACGGTAAAAATTTTGATAATATGAACACGAAATGAAGAAAATACGTAAACGTAATGACACTTTACTAAGAAAGAAATATGCTCGTTGTTTTGATTAAATTCGATTGACAGGTATAAAAGATTGTAGAGAGGTCACGTGTACATACGGAAACTGACCTACATATTCAAAAGCCCACACACACGTCGGAATGAAATTTCTGGCAGAACGTGATAATTTTTAATCAAACGCTCACCTAAATATGCAAAATTAAAACATAATTGCCAACATACTAATACAAATTGGGGGATAAAATGTGATGTATATTATGTGGCAAGCATCATATTCAAACGCAATTGAATGAATTGTCTCTGAATGTTTCTAAGAAAATTGCTTAAACATTATACTTTTTCGTACAGAGTAGGCCTACTCAATTTTCATATTGTTTGCGATTATTTACATTAATTTACACCTTTGCACCTATATGCTGTTCGCTATAGTGCGAGCCCTTTTGAAGACTGCCTTGTCTAGAACAATATTTGAAACATATTTTCTACTGTGGCTTTAAATGTTAACATTGTATTCCAGGACAATCATTAATCTTTTTGTTATTATAATTATCAAAGCTACTATCTGTACGTGCAATGTAGTATAAAAATACAAGTTGGCTGAATATAATAAAATAACCGTCTCTACAGGAGAACTCACATCATCGTGACCCGACCATTGTAGTTCTTAAGGTTAGATATTAAATGCGAATTCTCTAATTTACATTCAAATAAATAACTAAATATGGTTTTGCCTTCCGTAAGTAATTTAGAATTTATTTAGAATAGAAAAACATAACATTAATTTTTTGTCAGCGTTTCGTATGTTTTGTAGCCTAGTATTTTTTAACTTCTTCAAATAAAAAGTGTAACATTAAACCAAGATAAAAATCGCTATTTTGCAATATATCATTAACATATTGTCACAGGTATTGCTGGCCTATACGACATTACAGTAAGTACGAACTAACGAAAGTTTAGAACTATAGCAAATATTTTTTAGGAATAAAACTTATGATTCTCGTTGTAAGCATTGTAGCTTTGAAGAGCTAATAATAAATCATTTCCTAACAAGAAATTATTATACTCAGTAAAAATACAGAAAGATAAACAAGTTTATCAACAAGTCACGTACTGTAAAACATTAGGTTTTTGAAGCTAACTTAATGCCCCAATTTATAACAATAATAAGAAATACCTTTTTGATAAAAACCTTGTTATAATTTCAGTACGAGGAAACTGTTATTTGTTTGTCTTAGAGATAAAGTCTAAAGAATACCATGAACAAAACTTCTGGTAGTTTTATGTAACGAACTGTATGAACGAAACCAATTTTAACCACAGTGATGACAAATGTCTCATTATAGACCAAACAAGTAATTGGCATCTCAGTGACGAACACTTCTCAGCAGAGAACGTGAAATAAAATAGCGGAATTGGTACGTTATTGCCATTTGTTATCCAAAAATTTCTTTGTATACATCACAGCACACGTTGACTGGTGGTTAGTTACTTACGTGAAACACTCGCTAAGTGGTGGATATAAGCTCCTGCCTAAGAGCTACTGGGAAGGTGCTACATCTGTTAAGAGTAACAAGTATTCATTTTAGACAATTATCATCCATCAGATTATCTGTTCAGACAAGGTTAGATTCGCCAGTTGCAGAGTATATTCACCCAAAATAATAAAAATAAATTGTTTACTGATAGAACATTATATTTGTATGAAAATAATTTCGAAAATGTGCATGTATGGTCAAAAACGTACAATTATATAAGCTCAAATACGTAAGTTACAGTTGTTACTTTTTATATTACAAAAATGCAGAATTTTCACCACACGAGTGACTTAACATTTTCTTTTATATCCTAGTTGGCTAATGGGCTATTCACGTTAAGCTATGCAAATTTTAAAGCACTCACAAGACGTGACAATAACACATAGACAATTTTTTTGCTGTCCAAAATGGTTAGTATTTAAAGTATTGTTAATTGTGCACTGAGTTTATTAGTTACTTAAGTATGTATGTGAATAAACATGTATCACGTAGAAGAACCAACCTTAGCTAGGCCATGCATAGCCTTTATATTACCTGAATAGCTCATTGAAATGTTCGATATATCTTAGGACACGTAATATTATAATTCAAATTTGTAAACTTACTTATTATGTTACCTTCCTAATTGTTCAATTCGCGCATTAAAAAAATTCAATTTTTTTTTAAAAACCATTGTGATAATAATTTACATGTCTGTCTACTGAATGGCACATGTAACTAAAAAGTTAAAAATAAAAATGAACTATTTCTTGTTCCTAAACACGCAGAAGTTAGCATAACACGCAGCTGCAGTCAATAGCGAGGATGCGCAGGAAATATCTTTCCGCTCTCACAATCGAAACTACTTGAGTGGGTTGCAGAGGATTCAGGACACGTTCCCGCAGGCATTTGTTCCCTTTATCTTCCTCTCTTGCTCGCAACACGCCAGCGTGAACACGGAGCCGGCGCATTTTTAAAAGTCCATTTCGGTAATAGAATTTCTGCGATCCATCGTGCGGCTCTCAAGACAGTACACTCCATTTCACAAGCAACTGGGTCCCAGTAGGCACCCCCCACCCCTCACATTGAGCTTGCTGGAAGGTGGGGGTGGGGGAACCTTCTATCTGATTAGCCTCCAGGCGCAAGACAAATGACGAGAGGTGAAAGAGACGACAGTTAAAAAAATAAACTGGAAGGTTTTGCAAGGTTGTATATTTTGTTTTACCCCACAACCTTCATGCCTACCCTTCTGTGAAATAAGATACGTCTGTTCGTATGCGAGCCTGTTATCACCTGACCTACTGCGATTTTCCAGAGAGTGACTACAAAAAAACTTAGTTGAAGTTGTTTTGCTGATGTGACAGCAATTTTCCTAAATAAATAATAATGTTCTGTAGTTTTCCTTACGACCATACTTTCTACGCACACAAGGAGGAAAACAACTACAAACAAAACTATAACAGTAACTTTAGAGCTTATCAACGTTTACATTCAAATTGGGCTATCACAACAAACCGTCCCATATTGACCCCATGTTCACTTGATCTTTTTTGATCACAATGACCACTACTATCACCTCGAATAAAATTGCCCTTTCATCCCAGGCCACCGTCTATATATACACACCAATCTACATGTGGCAACAACAGTACAGATACATGCGGCTTAAGGTTTGTTGATTTCAAATTTTTTAAATTTTGTTGCATATATTTGCTATGATGTGAATTAATTTTTGAAATTAAGTTTGATCTTATTGGAAAATTAGTTTCAATTTAAATACCAGAGAAAAAACATTTTTTACTAAAGAAGCCTTATTAGGCTAATTTTAACATTTAATAAAACTTGTATAAATGAGAACTTGTAATAATGCAGTACATCAGCAACGGAATGACATGAAAATATTTACATTTGTATCTATATGCTGTTCACCCGTATTTTTATGTTCACATTATAAAAAATGGATGGCCAACACAGCCAGTAGTTAAATGTTTTCTGCAGATTTACCGTTTGTCTTGTAGCGCTGACTGAAGGAAAAATACATACATGGAAATCAAATCTTGTCAAAAAATACTTTTACGGACATGCTAAGCCAATAATTTGATAAAATTAATAAATTGTTGTTAGAAAACGTTATGAATGACATTTTACACGTAAATAGGTAATTTTTATGAAGTTACCTATCACGAACATATATCCTCTTAGTCTATAAAAACATTTCTTGCTTCATAAACAGTCCTAAGAGATATTCACACTTTATGTACACTGTAAAATACTTTTTTAAACTTTTACAAGGAAAATCCTTGCAAACCCATATGCCAAAGAAATTCCTTGTTAAACTACAACGGTTGTCCTTGTAAAAAATACAACCCACATCCTCGCGCTATAGCATCTTACCCCTAGACCACAACACCTTACAAGCTACATGTTTTTATATTTGTATTCATTCAGAGACGCAAGCAATTAATATGACAATTAATATGACAGTTTACTTTGTTGCAGGACAATTATTTTCCATCAAATGTAATTTTTTTTATAAAGTGTAATTTCAGCAACCGAATGAGTTTTGGTACACTACAAACGTTTCCTAATTTTTTACAAAGAAAATATTTGTAACATTACTGACAAATAAATATACGAAGAAAGTCTTTGTACAAAAATATGATAAAATACAAAAAATACCTTGAATCATTTACAAAAAATTTACAGCGAAAAAACCGGCCTTTAAAACAAGGAATTCCTTTGTAGTATTACAAATTTTACACTTGTACCTTCATGAAAGAAAGATTTTACAGAGAAAATCTTTGTACTTTTACAACGCAACGATTTGTAAAAGTATAAAGTTAATCCTTGCAAATTTTACAAATTTTTACAGTGAATGTGTTTCATCTTAGCAATAGCACGCAATGCTGTTATAATTAATGTTGTGTTCATTTATGTGTCTGTTTCTATTTACATAACATTCAACAATGTGCTGGCATACACAACGTTTATATGATTATGATCTTAAGATCAGTAAATTTAAAATTATTATTGATTTTGGATAATTATTGGTTTTAATTTATACCTATATATTTATTCAAACCATAACAATTGCAACAATTTTTTTCAGTTCTGAGATTTTTATCGGTAAAATTGTTTAATAATTTCGTTGAACTGAATTATACAGGCAACGGAACGGTGTCGATTACGTGCATTTTAACATAAACAATTGATGTGCATTTAACCATACTTATTTTTTAAAAACTCCACTCCCTCTGTTTCCCATTTCTTGAACCTCTTCTGGGAACAATTTCTTTCTATTTCCTTAGTTAAACGAAATCAGCCCTTGAAAGTAGGTTCTATGCTGTGTTGTAATGATGCGAGTAAAAAAGTGGACGAGCTTTTGCCTACGCGAGTTGCTCACGAAGAAAAAATTGTAGTTTTGGAACACAGCCAGGGGTGTGTAAAACCTTTAAGACGGTCAAATATCAAAGTTTACTTCCAGGCTAATGTTTTGGAACACCGCCGTAATCTTCTTTGAATATCTTCTTTGAAACATTACCTGATAGTCAGTCAGGTAGTGGAATTTATTAAAATTAGTTTTTTTTACAAAATAAAACCTATATTTACTTATTTACTATAGATACTGATTCTTAGTTATAAATTTAATTCAAATAGCTTATTTAGACTTGCGTATGTTGAACGTTCGCAGAGAAAATAAATCGGTGTAGTTATATGTATTTGCAAGTCACAGGGACTATTACTTATTGAGAGTAATTCAATTCCTAAATAAAGCATATTTATTGCAATCGTTGAAGTTAGTCTGAAATTTTCCATGTAACTGTTATGATGAATTTCACATTCTGTGTGTTGTGAGCTGTATTACAGTTTGAGATTAACATTGTGTTTCGCTGCGAATAAGAATTATCTAACACATCATTTAGTATTAAATAGACGTAAAATAATTATAATTTCATAGCGTGTAATACTAAAATAGGAAATCTAGTCTCATTGTTAATGAAGCACCACATACCTGGTTAAGGAGAATACAAATTTTGACATAGTATATATAACCACTATAAGCTGCTGTCTGTAACGAATTGCGAAGCTTGTATCAGCACCAAACCTATGTATTCTCGTTTTCAATTACAGTTTATTTCGAAGACGCATACTAAGAAATTTATTTTGTTTCTTATTAATCGTAAAACTACGAAAAAGTATTTTGTTATTAATGAGTTATAATTTATTCGCGTGTTAAAAACTACTGTTATTCATATTTTCTGCTGTAATGTAGTACAAAAATAAATTGGCTACATTTTATAATTATATAATATTTATAAGTGTTTATATATATATATATATACATATATATACACATATATATATATATAATATATATATATATATATATATATATATATATATATATATATATATATATATATTAGCAGTCCCCCGCGGCTTTGCTCGCGAGTATTATTCGTAACTGATAATATTTACTTTAATTTAAAAACCTCTTTGTACACAAGATTGGTACTTCAGTCATCAAGTGTTAGAATTAGAATGTCCAAGAGGCTAGTTGAACTAATTCTGCAGATGGATAAGTAGGTATAGCTGTCGATGCGAAAAGCAGTCTTAGGACCGATATTATAAAACTCTTTCGAATGACAACCAACTGCTATCCCCATAGAGAAAGCATTAGTGAGCAGTTGGTTGTCATACGAAAGAGGTCTATAGATACGGCGCTTAAGGTTGTCCCTGCCACTAACAGCGACTTCGCCTGGGCCTTATTTATAAAACTGCCAATTTGACGTTCTGGGGTAGTTACAGACATCTAAGGTAAGTGGTTAATCGAATGAGAAACATCTGTTTACCCTGTGCACAACCATTGGTCACGGTGCCCTCAATTATATATTGTCAAAATATTCATTTTAACTTTATTTACATTACAAAGTTTCAGGGAGTTAAGGTTTCGCGGAAACGTATTTGGTGCCCCAAACCTGAAATTAGTGAGATGATATACCGACGATATGTCAGCTGATATTGTAGAGGAACCTAAGTGGAAAGCGAACTGCAATTTTACCCCTTTTAAAGACTACATGTAAATTGAACTAATTCGATCTGCCTTGTAGTATTTGTGTGTCAGAATTGAACGTTTGCACGCAGCTTTTAACGGAATTCGAGCCCAGAACCTTCCGGAATTTAGACCTGAGTGACAAACAACTGCGTCACGTAACGTCGAAATAATTCATGAAAATAAAATTTATTGAAAAAATTAATAAATAAAATATTTGTGTCTTGGGCTCATAGAGGTTGTACAACACTACGTCTCGATAGGTTACTTTAGTGAAACTCCTGTATAAGTTGTTTCTCGCTTCTCGTTCCTGCTTTTCGGATCGTCTGCCTTGATTATTGACCAACTAAGTTTTATTCTTAATAATTACGTTTCTTACAAATAAAAAAAAATACATACATATTTTTTAAAATATTTACGTAAGCATCATTCTGACGCGAACAACACCTCAGTATCGCTACTGGTTAGATAGATATAGTGGGTTGATGGAAAACAAATTTTGTGTTTTTTCACCCTTTTGGGTGTCGAATGTCGAAATATTTTAAATTTACACCTTAGACATTTGTATAAGTATCCAACTAAAGTGTAAATCACATCGCTAGCCCATTTAGTTGAATTAAAATCGATCATTCACTAAAAAAAAAAAAAACACAGTATTGAGAAATCTAATTTCGAAAATTCTGAAAACCGTTTTGCGATAATTTCTGTAATCATCATCCTGAAGAAAAATTAATTGTATATCTCGACGGGTTCGATAGATATCGAGGATTTATCTAAAACACGTTCAAGGTCTTTTCACCACTTAAGAGAGTAAATTTCGAAAAACCCTTGAATTACGTTTTAGAATACTTTATTGGTATCTCGTGGACGTAAAAAACACAACATTAGCTCGCTGGGTTCAAGATATATCGACGATTAATTGAAAACGCTTTTCACCACATTTCACCCCTTTTCACGTCCTTAGGTGGCGAATTTTGAAAATTCCTGAAATTACTTTTTAGGTATTTGAGTAAGCATCAATCCTAAACAAAAATCACGTCCATATATAAATACTATGGGATCGATATATATATATATCGAATGTGAGTCGAAAACTCATATCACCCCATTTTTAACCAGTTTAGGGCCGAATTCGGAAAATATATTTTAAATGGCACTTGGGATACTTACAAAAGCACCAATTTAAAGCAAAGAGCACTTCGATATCTCGATTGATTCGATAGGTATGGAAGGATAATCGAAAACACATTTCACGTATTTTCACCCCTTTAAATAAAGAATTTCGAAACGTCCTTGAGTCCTGTCATAGACATTTGTAAAAGTAACCAATTAAAGTTAAAATCACGATGATAGCCAATTGTGTTTCAAAGATATAGACGATTCATTAAAAACACATTTTGCCCCTTTTTACTGCCTAGGGGTCGAATTTAAAAAAACCTAAAACTACTTTTTGGGTATTTACGTAAGCAATATTTTGAAGTGAATATCAAGTCTCTATCCCGAAGGGTTCGATAGATATCGATAGTTGATTGGAAACACATTTAAGGTCTTTTCAGCCCCTTAAAAGTTGATCTTCGAAAAATCCTTAAATTGGCTAGTATGCATTTTTACGAGTGTCCTATTAATGTAAAAATCACGATGATAGGCCGTCCGGTTCGAGCTCTATCGACGTTTCTTCGGAAACACATTTCGCCCCTTTTCACCCCCTTAGAGGACGAATTTCGAAAAATCCCTTCTTTGTGCTCGCCTACGAGCTGAAGGGAACCCCCACAAAAAATTTCACGATTCTAGGTCCATTGGTTTGGGCTGCAGTTTGATATGTCAGTCAGTCAGTCAGTCAATCAGTCAGCTTTAATTTTTATATATAGAGATATATTAAACATCTGTACATTTTAAAGGTCGTTCTTCTTAGCGTCGACAAGTGTTCAGTTGTCGGAAGAAATATTAATGGTCTAAGGTCAAGGATTTTTGTCGGCAGCATAACTGATTGCATCGTACACCAACGTTCTATATTGCAAGATGTAGTTTAGTATCATACACTTGAAAAATATTTTGGTACTTTACGAAGAATGTCCTACGAAACCGTGTTTCCTGAGAAATTCTTTGTACAGAAAAATTATTTCCAGATGATAGGATTCTTGATTTCCATGTAATTTTATGCGACCCTGTGGTTTTAGTAGACTGCAAATCTTTAGTTTTTTTTTTTTTGCAAAGAAAATCCTTATAACTTAATAAACAAATAATTTTACAAGGAACATTTTTGCACATTTACAAAAGTTTGTAAAACTACAGTAAATGCTTTGCCATTTTTACAAAAACCAATTTACAGTGCAGGAACCATTCGTTAAATACAAGGAATTCCATTCTACTCTTACAAACTTTACCTTTGCAACTTTACAAGCGAATGATTTCAGAAAGAAGTTCTTTGTGCTTTTTAAAGTATCTGTAAATGTTAAAATACAAATTTTGTAAATTTTACACATATTTTAGAGTGTACTTAAGATGACGAATGATGTTAGTTTTTAAGATTTCTGAGAATTTTAATCAATGTTAGAGTGTAACAAATATAATTACGTACCGAAATAATAAAAACTATGATGGTTTCTTGTAAAACTGTTTGATTAATTCTAATTTTCTTTAGGAACTGTTGGAGAATATCTGAATACTAAATGTACTTACTTGCTTAAGAGTATCAGGAAAGATTTGCTATGCGACAAAAAATAGCTTTCATGTACATAAATATCATAGTGAAAAAATATTAACACCGTTATAATAGTAACAGTACCTGTGTAAAACATTTAAAAAGCTACATGTATGCTGAATTCATTGTATTAAATTCTCCATCTCAAATAACTTATCCGTAGGGACAAGGGATTTTTGCGAAAAGATTTATGTACTCCATTGTTTCAATGCCTTACGTACACATCTGCAGTTATAGTTCATGGTCAATGATTACATTATAAATAAGGCTTTACCTTCGAGTGAAGTACGTGATGCCTACCTACCAGGCCATCGTTGCCTAACTGTTGACTATTAGTGTGTTTTACACGGAAATGGTTGGTGCTAAAGTGTTGCAACTATGTCTTTGTGTCTAATTACGACAAAATTTTTACTTATTATTGCATAAAAATTACCCTGATATTGTAGTAACCGTATTGTATGTAAGAAAAGGCACAAACCTATATTTTACACATGTTTTGGTTGCGTACGAAGCATAATAACGTTTTTTTCAATCACAAATTTTGGCACACTCACTTTAAATAACACATGTTTTGTTCTAACGTAATATATTTTCAAAACATCTACAAGATATGTCTTCCGGACTTCACAATCAAGGTTTCCTACATAATATTTTCCATCAAATTTTAGATAGGGAATCATCTGAAAATATATGCACCAGTAGTTCAGGAACAACATGTAAACATACATATACAAACATATGTTTTATTTCACAAGTGTATACGCCTTTGTCAGAATTATTAGTGTATGGAACGTATATTGTAATGCAATAATGTATTAATATGTTTGTATGTCTACGTACGTATGGTTCGCGATAGAGTGAGCACTCGAAGTTCTAGTTACATTTATCCTATCGGTTAATTTATGGATTCCAACAACTTTTTAAAAGGTCACAATAAATAACAATTTTTAATAATTATTCTGTACAAGGTGGTCATCAAACGCACTCAATCATATACCACCTAGAGTTTAGAGAGCAATAGACAGAGTGTGAAGGCGGACATACCTCGTAGACGGCGCCAAGAGGCATAACGAGGCAAGCTACCATCAGATCAGCCACGGCCAGCGAGACGATCAGATAGTTGGCCACGTTCTGTAGGTTGCGCTCCAGCAAGATGGCGGCGATCACGAACACATTACCTGTACACAACAACCCATGCTATAATTAAATTAACCGCACAAGTTTTACCTAAACAATAAACACTCTGCTTTTGGAAGCAAATATACATTTTTAAAGTCGTAGATATAGTATATTAATTCAGTTCTTGTGATGTTGTTGAGTTTTCAGCCTGGATGGTGGTCTGAACGTCAAGGGTAACCCCTGAGGCGTGACTAGGTAAGATGATGCCTTAGTAGTTAACTATTGCCTTCCACAGTTTGGGGATGAGGGTGCAACAAAACACTCAGGCCTGAACCTATGGAGATGTAACTTTCCTTCCAGGCTGGTAATGAACACGGGACCTTTGGCCCACCGGTCAGTAGCGCTAACCACTCAGACAATTGGTTGAACTCAGTTATTGCAATATCAGTTAAAACATTATGCGTCTAAATCTTTCTTTTTATTTACGCAGACTTCAGGCAAATGCACAAATTTAATCTTTTTTATATTTTAAGTGTGTGATTAATAACCATTGACACTCAAATATCAGTCGTTATTCGCTCTTTAAGGACGTTGGACGCGTAATAATTCAAAATTTTATATTTGCGCCAAACACTGTTCAACTTTTACACATTAGATAACATGTCGTTTCCCCGAATAAAAAAAAATTAGGGCCCATAGTTTTAGCATAATCACGTATTTAAGTCACAAAATGGCAGTTGCGGTGTAGCCAAAATAATAAAAAATAATTAACTTGCAGAAACAAGATAATTCATATCGATACTTAATGATGTGAACTACTTCAAGACACTTTTCTAAACACAAAGCAATATATTTTTGTATTTTTTAAATATTGATGAAAATGAGTAAATTTTTGCCTAACTTTGACTTTCGGCTACTA
>PNEQ01079632.1:26304-41179 GCA_003012365.1 Medauroidea extradentata | reverse complement strand
CCACAGACTAAATAGTAATACAGACGTGAAATGACGTGGCGGCTCGTTTGATATAGGCGAACTTGGCCGCTTATTGGCTGCCCGAGGCTGTAGACTCCAGCCCCGTGTCTGTTTGGCTCCTGCATGTTACTACAGGTTTCCTATTGGCCTGGCTGCCGACTAGCAGAGCAGCTGCCTCACGTTGATTGGCAGTAGGTGTTTCCGCCATGTTGCTGGCCAGGAAAGCCATTTTGCTGGCGTGTGTGACTGAGTTCGCCTTCCTGCCGACTATTTCACTTCTGTATTCCTAAATATTCTGTGGCTTCGCCGTGACAGTGACTAAAACATTTTAAGCTGGTGTACGCACATAGTAAAACATTTTAGGTTGGATTTACTTAAATGTGAGACTGATTAACACAAGTGAAAAATAATTATCTGCAAAATATTACAGAAAAAGGTAGGACATAATAGTTTCTCACGTGTACGAAAAGTTATACGAGTAGATAGCATCAATGAACAGTTTTTAAGAAACGTATATTCGCAACATACTACTGACTCAAAGATGTGCCGATGTAGTACCTTTGCGAGCATAGTAATTAACTGACGTTCAGCGCGGCAGTCAGTGAGTGTTTTCATGCAGGTTTACTATTGGTTCATAGTTCTCAGGGACGTGTTTCATTAACAGTGACCCAATCGATAAAAGTAATAAATGTGTTTAGGAGGTGTGTACCTATAAAGAATCCTGTATGCTATCCGTAGATATGTCTCATGACATGCGCGTGAAGTATCTTTTGAAAGCCCATATATTTCTGACGCTGTCCGCACTCCTCTATGACCCAACCAGGCGACACGTACATTAAAGTTGTTTCTAGATCCGGCATGCAGAGTCCGCATTCAACTGCCGAGGTTACTTAGCAGACGCCGGAAGCAACTGACGAAACAAACCCAGTGGTAAATGCTTGTTGTAAGCCGACCGTGTCTGCAAGTATGGCAGTTAACCTGAACAATTGTAAGACGAGCGATGATAGTGGGTGGTGTTATCAGGCCGACAGAAGCGGAGGTTTCCCCGAGCTGCTAAAACACTTGACAGCTTCATGCGCAACAACGTATTTCCGTGCGTCAAGATTGCCAAGATAGCACTAACTCTCGTAGCTAATTATTTGCGTAATGTGGCCGCCTGCCCAAACCACTGAGTAGTGTGCTGAAATTCCGTCGACACATGTTTATTCGAAAACATCTCAACGTGTGTTACATGTCCGTGTACCTGTTTCAGGTCATTCGCTTATCTCTAAAACTTGTTTTTACACGGCCGAAAATGCGAAAATGGGGTGTTTTACTGTCCGTTTTGGGTACGAAAATACTGGCGCAGAATATTTTAAAGGGTATACACGGGTCCGAAACACCGTTGGCTTGAAAACTACCTCGTTATATGATAGGGTTGTCACTGAATGTCTCACAGATGCGTGTTGTCGACGAGAAGACTGCATGTCAGTTCAATGACTTGTGCCTAGAGGCTAGTGTGAGGCGTGATATGTGTGCTGTATCGTCCTTACTGCTTCCACACTTCTAGACCTCGAACACGCAAAATACTTTCACCAAGTTGGCCATCTTAAGGCCTCGCTCTTTAGTTTTGCAGTGGTTTCTAAAATATTTTTTTTTTACCCAAATTAATACATATATCAAAAATTTATTCTGGCTTTTTTAATACTTATATATCATCGTTTGTATCTGAAGATTTTTGTTGCAGCACACCAAACGGATTTTTAGATTTTTGTCCCTAAAATATCACATATGTTGTCGAAATAAGCCAAAATGAACCAAAATAATTTTTTTGTTAGCAAACGGCACATTATTTAAAAAAAAATGCTCTGGCATAATTGTGTACTGTATGCCTGTACACAGTCTCAAATTATTTCTAAGCATTTGGTTAAAATTTTTTTGAGTTATTTGCAATTGTTTGAAATTAATAAAAGATCATGGCCTTAAGGGGCCTGCCTAGAGAGGCTGTGTTTGTGTGTGTGAAGCAGGAGCTGTAAGGTTTGCCGTTGCACGAACGCCTCTCCGTGCAAGCTACTCAGCTCGCGTGCAGTGCTTCACTAATATCCGTTTTCCTATGGGACTTTAAGCTGTGACCACATTATTTTATTTGTAGCCGGAGTAATTCAAAGTCTAATGCTTGTTTCTATAGTTACATTTTTCGAATAAGGTTGTTATTTTTCGCGATACAGCAGTCTCGAAAAGCCATTTTGAGGGACCCAAATATTATGTTTCTAACAAACGTTCCGAAGTTTAAAACTATGGTGACATAGTTTGAAGCGTGTGTTCTTTTCGTACATAAAGAACTATAATGCGCGATAAATAGTTTGATCAAAAATAATAGTCGTAACTCGTTGCAAGGCATTTGAAGCACAGGTAGGGAGCTCTGGCCAGAGCAAGGAAAGGTATAACGTGTGAAATTAGCCTTTATTTGGTGCGGCTTAGGGCCTTTCACCATATCGCTTCCTGACAGAAACCATTTCCTGTATTGAGAAGAGGGTAACACTGCTACAGGATTAAATATGTGGTTTAATGCAAGAACAACCAATGTCATTATATCGTATGTGTGTTAATCAAGCATAGAATGCCTTATTACAACACATAATGGTTTACTGACATTGGGTGTTCTTGCATTAAGCCACAGAAATATGTGTACACAAATGTGTAAGTCATATACGAGAGACGTCTCTGCACATATACAAGCTACCAACAAACACGAAACAAAGCTGTAGATATGAATGAAAACAGAAACGGGCTGGTCCAAAAATATTTTCTGAAAACTTTCTGTCCTGACAAATAAATATCGGCCAAGAAATTTCACAAATAAATTTAACGACAAGCTATATTCTAATCGCATTGAAACTTGTCTCTACGTTTGCTACTGGGTAACGTTACATACGAAGAACTGTAAGCCAATAGCATACCTGTCTTTATACTCCCACGACGTAACTTGCTACTGAGCTTTGGTTTGCATGGGCAGAATGCGTTTGAGCTGGAAGTAAGGAATGGAAAAGAGCGCTGAATATAATTCCCTACATTTGCTCTCGGTAGAGCTCCATGGTAGGCGACACCCTTAAGGTTGCCAGTGAATAAGAACGCATTTCTGCATATTTCCACATAATTATACGAAAACAAAAGTTCTCAGTTTTTCAAAAATTACTTGTAAATTTACCCCACCGATGTGTGTCAAGAAAGTAGATGTGATAAAACTGTTTGCCATACATCAACTATATCGTTCGTTTGTCGTAAACAGTCAAATGTATACTGTCATTTCCAGACTTGTATGGTAACAATGCTGATCAGTTGCTATGTTTACAAACTTAAGCATGGTAAGCATCATATCAGTGTTCCGGTTAAAAATTTCCATTGCAGTTTAGGAAGCTTTTTACTGTGTATTTTCGTTTGACAGACGGTAACTGCACTGAAAGAAACATTTTGTAGGAAGTCTCCGCTGTAAAATTATTTTGTAGTAACCAGAAAATAACTTTGTGGCGGCCATAATATTTTAGTGGTGTCAAAAGAATGTTTTCGTGGTGACAACAAAATAAAATTTGCAAGAAAAATACCCACAAAATAGTTTGTAACTGCCACAAAGTATTATTTTCCGTGTGGACAAGCTAAGAGCGTCACTCGTGTATTGTTCTCGGATAAGATTAACGATACTACAGGTTGCAAAGATCTACGTTAAAAGTTTGGCACAGGGACAATTTCTGCCGTTTGAGCGCTGGTGTCTGTAAAAGGCGTAAAGTGAATTTTAAGTTACATGAAGTTGTAAATTGAAAGGCGTTATTGGTTTTGTTTTTACTTTAAAATTATATTAAATGACTACTCTCTTTCCTAAGCCTACTAAAATTTAATTTTACTACGGTTTGGTATTTTGTTACACCCGTCTGCGATATCAGTGAAACTAGCGGCAGAATTTTTCCCTGTGCTAAACTCTCCCATAAGAAAACACATAATCTTTCTAGTCTGTAGTAGAATTAACCTTAACTCGTGTCCGTGTAAACATCGGTCACCTGGCTTGTCTTATTATCAATATCCACGACGACAAAGTGCCTGGTAATTATTGTGGCGCCTTGGGGCCAATGTCGATGGCCAATGATTGCGTCATTTTGGAACCACTTTGATGACATTACGGTTATCTGTTTACTAAGACAAAAACTAATTAATCCTTGGACCGTTTACAACCAAGCGTGGTAGAAAATGTTGTCTTATTACTTGGGGCTTCGCAAATGTCACGTTATTGGCCTAATTACTGTGCACTCATCTGATTTCTGCAGTTGGCCGACAGTTTATATGGCGCGTCTGAAGAATGTTTTCAACCAATGATGAAAGTCGTCTGTAAAATGACCTTTATCCTGTAATACAGGCACAAAGATACGAAGGTCCGGAGCCAATTATGTCACCGAATGTGATCCGGTGAACATAGGCCAGTGAGTTCTTGCCAAATAAAAACGCTAAATATACTTGCATCCAATTACATATACACGCGGGCAATTAAACGATAAAGAATTGCCACTTTCTGTTCGTGCTTTATTCCTGGTTTCATTTACTTCGACTACTATTTTACTTTGTTAATTTGCCAGAGTTCATTATTTTAAGGTGTCCATGAAATGTCATCATATGTTTAGAGTCCCGGAAGTATCGCGGATTCAACTGAGGAGAGGTTGGATTTCTAAGTCATGTATATGTTGGAAACTTTCTCGATCGGGTCATTGTTTATTAAATGTTACCTTGATGACTCCGAACCAATGGCAGACTTGCATAAAAACATTCCTGGACTCCCGCGTTACATCGTCAAATGTTTAAATGCTCACTCACAGGAGTGAAGTAGCCAATGAACAAGTAGCTGAAGACATAGTGTATACATAACTGTGGAGTCCAGCCTGCCGGTCGTTGAACCCTCGAAATATCCGGGACCCTACATATGTTTTTTAATGCCATTGTGAATGTATAATATTAATCCTCTTGGTTACTTCAGAGCCCGTTTTGTACTTGTGTGAATTTTGTGCCTAGCATTTTTTTATAATTTCCAGTTCTTGTTTTTCATCTATTCTTTCATGTTCAAAACTAGTATTTCCGATCAATAGTGACATGGTTAAGTGACTGTTGTAGTGTCTTAATTTGGTGTTTTGGAAATGCATTTTTGATGTAAATATTTTGGGTAAATCAATGGATAAAATTTTGGCAGCTAATTTCATTAGCTTTTGTTTCATTATCATTTTGTTTATGGAGATCATGTTTAACGTCCAGCGTATGTGTCTGTATTTTTGTGATTAATGAATATGGTTGTTATTTTTACACACGATAGTTTTAAACCGCCATTCTTAGTCATTTTGAGCGGTACGACAAATCAGGGCTCTAAATACACATGTCAAGCATGTTTAAACTTGTTGGAAAGCTCAGTAGCAAGTTACGTCATGAGTTTTGAAAGACAGATTCTATCGAACTGTTGTCCAATGAAAGTGAAGAGAATGACAGAAAAGTAGTGAAGAAACTACAATTTGTAAAATTACTGTAGGAACACATTGTTGTATTTGACAAGTCCAGAGTGCCGAAGTTCGTATTAGAAGTGAAGAAATAGGAAAGCAATTGCAGGAGAATATTCTCAATGAAATGGCAAAGAATACAGTGTTGTGCAGCTAAATTAGCTGAAAACTCAATTAAAAAATAAAACTGACCTGAAGTAAGAAACCAATATAGGTCAAAGATTGGGAGTAGGATTTATTGACACTTTTTTCTCAGGAACAAAATCCTGTTTTCAATATAAAGTTCCAGGAGCGATTTCGGTCGGTATTAAGCATGCATCACGTGCTGATAGTGGAAATGAAGAAGAATGCAGTGAAATGCCATTTGAAGGAACGTGCCCAATTTTTAGTGGTCCAGTAATAAGAAAAACGGACAAGTTGGACTGTAGTGACAAATCTGGCATCATATGAAACTGGAGAAACAATAAACCTGTCTTTGCCGCAACTGTAGAGACTCGTACTGTTGAATCAGTTAGAACTACAGAACCTTCAAATATAAAAAGGAAAGAACGTGGTGAAAAAAAGAACAATGGACTCGACAAAGCGATTGAAACATAATATTGTAAATTGTGATACTTTGTGTTATACTTTACTGTAAACTAAATGTAAAACCTTCAACAAATGTATTCCTGATTCATTCTTGTATACTGTTATCGTGTTAAACAAGGAATGTTTTCATGAATTTTCTGTTTTCATTTTTATTTCCAATTGTTTCTTGGCTGATAATTATAATAATAATTTGGTATCTAGGAAAAATACTACATGTACATTTTGACATTGTAGTTACTGAACTAGGCAGTATAACATCCAACAGCGTGGTATTTTTGTTTCCTCTTTAATTTATATCGTTATATTACACAAAATAAATACACAAAAATAACAAATACAACAACAATAAATTATACCATAGTTACGGTACACGTTACATTTTAATCACTGTTCGTATTTGTTGTTTTGGTATTTGATATGCCGTAACTATAACGTATAAACCTATAAATAAAATGCAGCATTCCCTGTCGCTTTCGTTCACCCCGAACTTTAGTCGCATTGTTTTCCAGCTGTCTGACGATAGGCTCATCTTCACCCTCACCATCCTCTACTTGTTCCCTGCCTTCCAAATCGTATTGGAATACGTAGTTTAAGTGTTTGGAGATGTTATACAGCACGGAATACGTTAATATTGCTTTGGCAACTCTCCTAAGCAAATTCTGACGCAGTTACCCAGTAGCGGAAACCTCTGCCGCAACTGACCAAACATTCTTTCCACTGTCACTCTTTCTCTGGTATGATTCACATTGAAACGGCGCACATCAGCATTTCTTGGCGGCTGAAATGGAGTGATCAGTCACGATGATATACCATACCCGGAATCGCCAAGTAAACGCGCATCCCCGTAGTAGTGAGACAGTATATTTCTAATTGGGCTACGTATCCATATTCTAGCATCATCAACGCTACCAGGCCATTCTGCACTTTGCTTGTAAATCTGACATCAGCATCTACGGTGGCCTGTATATTAATGCTGTAGTAACCTTTCTGATTTATGTACTCATCGTCATGTAAGGATAGTTTTTTAAACTGGGACTGGATACAATTCAAGCCCCTATAACGGTTGGCAGTTGAAAACATCGTTGCCATTGTACCTTTGCCGTATTAATTACGGACAGCAAAATTTCGCGAATTCCATGACCCGCATGCTAGAATCCATTGCCCTATGCATACGCAAGCCCCGTTGATTCGTTCATTGTCTGCTGTTTCACTGAGTAGCAGCTCGTGGACAAATGCTCTGGGCTTGAGTATGCATGGGAAAGTTGATTATAACATGCAGGTCATTGAATTCGCGAAATTTCCTGTCTCTAGTATAAATTGCCTGCATTGTAGAGGGAAATGCTATCCAGTCATCATCTTTTAAAATGATCTTATCCATAAATAGTTAACAGTCTTACATACTGTAGTTCGGTCAAATCCTAAAACCTCAGCCACACCAGTATGGACTCCAAGATCGTCCATACAACGAAGTAGTATTTCCAACCGGTTTAAATATGTCAAGACTCCTCCACGTGTATCGTCAGATGCTGGCAAAACATCTGTAGTTAAATCAGTCAAATCGTAACCGATCTTTACATTTATTACAATCCCTTCGAATGCGACAATGTTTCTCATGCCTTACTTGCAGGAAGATCGCCATGGTGTTAACTGATGGTCACATCTCAAAAATTAACATGCCCCTCTGCCATTTTAAAATAACCTATAGATGTATCTCAACATAAAAGTTAGACCCTTCTCTTTATCACATTTTAAGTCCAGCCTGTCCAGAAAAGTCCAGGCATACTACAGTCTACAACGTTTATTCTCATCAAACATGAATACGTCTAAAAAATAAGCAAGATTTGGAAGTATCTCGATTTTATTCACGTCACCCAATGAGTCTACGGCACGATAATGTATTTTTCTAGAGGGCACAAAATGAATGTTAGTTTTTTGTTCTTTAGTTTTCTGTGCGTTTCTAGTCACCCGGTTACAATGAAACGTTGGTGAGTTGTGTGAGCGTGGACAAAGTTTTCTGCCAAACAATGTGTTAAGGCCATGATCTTTCATTTATTTCGAACAATTGCAAATAACTCAAATATTATTTAACCAAATGCTTTGAAAAGATTTGAGACTTTGTACAGTCATACGATACACAATTTTGCCAGAGTGTTTTTTTTAATAATGTACCGTTTGTTAGCAAATAATTTATTTTGCTTCATTTTGGCTTATTTTGACAACAAAGTACATAATATTTAAGGGGCAAAAATTCGAAAAATCCGTTTGGTGTGTTGCGGCAGAAAAATTCATATACAAACTATGATAAGTGTTAAAACTGCCAGAATAAACTTTTGTTATATGTATTAATTTGCGTTAAAAAAATTATTTCGAAACCACTGCTAAACTAAAGAGCGAGGCCTTAAATGGGGAAGGAAACGGGGTACAGGTGCAAAACGGAGCACCCAAAAAATTTGTTTAAAAATATAAAAAAAAAAAAAAACTTTGATGAGTTGTTGTGGGTGCGAACGTGAATATTTCTGCCATAAAAAAAATATTTGGGGTTGGGGTCAAAACGGGGTACAGGAGCAGAACGGGGCACCCATATTATTATGCGATTAATATAAGAGGAGCAATTGAACGCATGCCGAGCAACAACAAATGCATATAAATTAAATAATTGTTTGAACACCAAAAATTTCTAACAAAAAATAGTAATTCCAGCTTGGCAAGAGATGCCCACCTTAAGGGTGTTCAAGTGTGATCAAATCATAATTTTATTTTCCTATGCAATAGTGTTAGTTTTGTAGAATATAATTGCAAGCACAGTTTTCTCTCACAAAATAATTTTAGCTCCCATAGTTATCTCATAACGGTGCGTCAAAGTCAAAATTTGCATGTTATGCTGTCATGGAAATAGTGAAAATCAATGGACTTACTTAAGTGAAATATTCACAGTGAAAAAACCAGCAATGAGCTGTGTAATAAAATATTTAAAATAAACTTCCCGTGAACCATTATTATATTTTAAAAAAATGGCTGAATTGACCACTTTTTCCTGTATATTTGAATTTTTTTTTATAAAAATTCGTAATATTACGTAGTGGGTATCTAAATGTTTTATTTCGTAGCTCATGGGATGCAAGTTAACCCTTAATTATTCCATTCATGCAAGAGAATTAATTTTCTCTATTTGTATGGCAGCGTAACATGCAAAGTCTGATTTTGACGCTCCGTTTTGAGAAAACTATGCGAGTTGAAATTGTTTTGTAAGAGGTAATTGTACTCATAAGTACTGTCTACAAAACTAGCTCATTAAAATGTAATGGTTTTATCGCACCAGAACACCCTTAATACGCTAGTTCCACTACGTTGTACAGTGCTGCTTGGACAATCCACGACATCGAGAGACTGCCAGTGCCTCGTGGCATGTGTTTCTTCCTCCAAGACGTTTCTGTCCCCTGAAGTACATGTGGCTGCATGTATCATCTTCACGATCTTCATCACTAAGCACTTCCTTGCGAGACAGTACAGCGCCAACAGAACTTCTGGCTGATATTTGTTTGTTTTCTTTGCAGAAGAAAAAAATTCACCGTCAGGAAATATTAGCAAAAAGTTCTTCGCATCAATCCAACGTAATAGCACGTTTAAAATCTACAAACTGTTAGCCGGCCTGCCGGCTAACTTGGTTTTGTAATATCATAGCTCCTATTGCCTCTGATATTTCTTTATGTGTTGACTTTTATATTTCGTGACCAAACCGCAGGTACGGGCGACACATACTGGAAAGTTCCGGACATACACAAAATACAACACCTTACAAAATTCATACCGGCGTCTGTCAACTTCGGCACGGATACAACTCCTAGCTCTGAATAGGGTTGTTATTGACGAATGTTGACTGCGTAGCGTTGTCGCTAGCATGCTGGCCTATAGTGCGAGGGTTCTGGGTTCGGATCCAAGCATGGGTATGGATGTTTGTGTCATTTAATAAGAATTAGATTGTTTGTAAGCCGTCCAGTATTAAGGTGTATGGAAAGGTAAGACGTCGAGCGAAAGACTCGCCCTTCATGACTCCGCATCAGTTGCATTGTCGAATTATTTTATATTCCTTCGTTCTGTAATTCTGAGAAGAAAAATGCAAAACTTTGTATTATAGCGTGAATCCTATTTACCTTGCATTACAGTACAAGCATCACTGTTTGATTCGAAAATGGACTGTATCAATTATGTAATTAAATTACATGCATCAATTACGTTAATTTACTTTATTAGATTATATACAATAGTAAATAATCTTGTTGAATATTCCAAAGAGAACAAAAAACAAAAATCCACAATAGCATAGAATAATATTAACAAATTTAAACAATCACATTTGAACTTTCAGCGATTATTGAGGCAGCAATCAGTACAGCGATTTATTTTATATTGTTACTGGATTGATTGCGGCCTAAATATACGTTAGTAGTTCAACTGCGATGATTGTACTGCAGCGCAAGGTAAATAGAATTCACACTTTGATAACAAATTTTACATTTTCTTCTCAGAATTTCAAAAAGGGGGGAAATAAAATAATCTGCTATGACGACTGATGCTGATCCATAAGACCGTGTGATTGAATTCTGAAGTGCTTTAAACAATCTAACATCTAAATCGACGAATCTCTACATTGTTTTAAATAAAGTGAGTGTATTGTTGTACATTGTTATTAATTTTTTTGTAATAATAAATCCCACAATTTTCTTTTTATTTTTTAGATTTTTTAACCCAAATTTTCACGCATTTTGGTATTTAAATAAGTCAAAATCAATTTAAAAAAGGTTTAGCTGTCGCATTATGTATTGTACTTCAAAAAAGCCTACATACAACTTTGTGTAGTATAATTGTAAGAGGCTCGAATTTTTTCAAAACATTCTGTTAACATTTTTTTGGCTTCTTTTCATCAGTGTGAAAAAAAACTACTGGATATAGCATATCTGTCTGTATGATAACAAAACGCCAGAAATTATACGCGTTATTACGTGACATTGGAGATAAAATGCGTCTGATCCAGGAACATTTAATGATGTAACGCCACAAGTACGACAATTTATGTAAACCCATGATGGTAGATAGTAAAATACATACAAATAGTTTGGGAAGGATACCCGAATGTCAGGATATCGGACCCCGAATTCAGATTTATTACTGGCAGCTCGTAGGCAATCTACGTACCATGAAGAATGACACGAAATGAGGCCCTACTATGGAGAATCGCCGGAATGACAAAGACGAGTGAAACGGGAGATCCCCGAGAAAACCAGCCTGCCTGTGACATCGTCCGGCACGATTACCTCATGCAAAAATCCCAGGAGCGACCCGTCGAGGATCGAACCCGGATCACCTTGGTGAAAGGCGGGTGGTCTGACCACTTGGCCACCGCTGCCCAATGGTAATCAGTGAAAAATTATACGATGATAAGTAGACCCACGATTTTGTCGCGAATGTATTTTTACACCATTCTGTTTCAATGGCTTACGTACTATGATGGTTTTGTTGGTATTTTTATTTAGTAGTGTTTGGTTATCAAAGGTGTAATAATTGGGTAGCCAGTGTAGCAGTGTAGAATGTCCAGGAAACCTTGAGTATTTACAGACTGTACTCGTGTATTGCATATCTACACACTCTTACCACTCCTTGGGAAGAATCTAGTGATGCCCATGTCTGGAACCCTAGATACATATGCAGAGCACTTATGCCAGCAAGAACCTTGGAATAAGAGTGACTTAAAAACCAAAACCAATTTAAACAACCAGAAATAATTCATTCAGCTGGTAAAATTTGAAATCATTAATTTATTTAAGATTCTTGGATCATGGCAAATACTGAAAAATAATTTATTTAGCTGACAAAACAGAAGTAGAGTAAGGTAGTTATGAGACTTAATTTCGTATTACCACATCCTTGACAAATCATAACTAGCTTGAAAAATACTTCACGAAAATTAAAAATATGTTGCAAAATATTTACATTTGATGAAGACAAAATAAAATTGATAATTGCTGGTAAATAATGTAATTAATTAATCAAATAATATTACGTTACTGCGATCGTCCATCTGGCTACTCAATGTTCTTACTTAGCTTCAAACACACATTAACTCTTGGCTAGATAAAAATTAAAATTGTCCGCGACTATACTCTAACTCTCCCGAGTGGTAGGCATAGAGCTTCTAGGAAATCTCAAGACTGATAAGTATATTTTACTAGTCATTCCAAAAGAAATCTAAAAATCTTAATAATATTGAAGTTTCAAATGTCCGAGAATAACTAAAATATCAATTTAGCTGGTAGAAAATAGTTTGACACATCTGAAGTTGTATGAAAAGCTCGGCGTCATACCAGTCCTTACTTACGCCCGTAATTGGTGGTGGCGTCATACTAGGGTCAGCAATTTCTTTCTTGATCACTCATAGAAATTATTCGAGGTCTCGTGAACTCTTCTAAATATACCCACGGCTATCCTAGACTTGATTGACGTTTTTGGCCTTCAAAAACGAACAAAAAATATTAGGATGGCGCTAGCTTTAACGAAGCTAGCGATGCGTGGAGAAAATCACGTCATTCCGGCATCGAAGCTGGCCAAAAACTTACCTAATCTCGAACCCCTCGCTTTAGGCTTAACACAGCCCCTCCAGTATACCTATTGAGGTTTTACTGGGGTTTGAGAGTATGAAAACTGAATCGCGGAACGACTCAAAACACGAAAAAGAAAACAAAAAGAAATACACAATTCAAAATATAAGAAATTAAAAATAAAATTAGAATTTTGGATGTGAGCCCTAGCCTCAAACAAAAAAAAAAATTAACAAATGAAGTACCAAAGTTAACTAGGTAGGAGCATTCATTAACTAACTTAGCTATCCAAAGAGAATTTAAAGTTGCATTAAATATCATGACAAATACAAGTAATCTCAAAGTCAATATAACCTGAAAATAAAGTGTTAAAGAAAATAATCTAGCATATAAGAATCATAATTAGCTTACTAAAACTAATCTTTCTATAGCCAAATGCTATAGTATACATCTGAAGCTGTGCTTCATGGTTATTGGCAGCATGTCTTCATTAATACACGTCTCTCATTTGACTGCGCCAATCAGAGTAGGATAAATGTGCCGCAATACGTCTATGATTTGTCAGTTTAAGCACCAAGATCAGTGAAGTTACAATTGCCAATCACTGATCATGAAACAGAGCTGCATCTGTGCACATAAGACACTGAAACCAATTTCGCCAAAAAATCTTAGTTCTAATTTTAAGTAAATATAACGGTATTAAACGTATTTAGGCTTAATCAGGCCGAAAAGAAAACCCTTGAAAGGCCAATGGCACGAGGTAATCAAGTGTCAATTGCTATTTATTTGAAAGGTCCAGGTGCTGTGGTGACAGGAGATGTGCTGGCGCAAAGGCATCAAGTCGAGTCAAGGACGACCACTAGATTCAGACTCATTATTTCATACACTTGCACTCTTTTATTTTTTTTTTTCTTCGCCCACCAGCAGGTTCCGAGAACTAAAAACAAGCATGATTGACGGTGACGGTATAGTCTTTAGAGAAAGGAAAATTTTGCGAGTACAATGACCCGCGTGTTAGAATCTACTATGGCCTGTGTTTATTCAAGCCCCGTCTATTTGCTCATTGTCTGTCGTTTCAGATAGTTATCAGCTAATAGACAAGTGGTCGGGACTTGAGTATATACAGGACAGTGGATTATAATATGGAGGTCAATGGACTTAACGAGATATTCCTTTCCAACCTGTACAACAGCAAACTACGGTAGGCTGGACAACGAATGAAGCAGCAGATGTTTCAGGATGCTTAGTTTTTTTATTATTATTATTTATGTCTAGGACAAGCTACGTGCTACATAATAATGCGGCTACAAGCAAATGTCTTATGCATAACTGTTCCACCTACGAATCTTGTCGTTATGGAGTCTAAGCCGGTAACACATTTTAAAAAATGTGACGTGTTATATTTTAAATACGATTCCTTAAATAATCGTATATACTTCGTTGAATTTCTTGAAAAATGCTGCATGTTCAAAAACTTCGCCCAGTTTTATTGCAGTGCTTGGTGTATAATAAGTAACGTTAAATTTAATGTTACACTGTTATGTGTAGGAGTGTATGTGAAACTCTGGCTGTAACATAGTCACCAATGCGTTCCTATACTAGTCATCGATTGCGGTGTAATTTAGCCCGCGAAGGTATCTACAAAAAATTGTTTTGTATATAATGTGTGTGTGTGTGTGCGTGTGCGCGTGCGCGCGCGCGCGTGTGTCAGCAGTAACGGAAGTTGGCCGTTACTGTTGTCATATATATGTATACTAGCTGCCCCGACAAACGTTTTTTTGTTACATAATAAAATTAACAATATTTACTAAACAATAGCACTTAGGAGTATAAAAAATAGATAAAAACATATCCGCAGACCTACCGAATGTATATATAAAATTTCTTTGAAATCGGTTAAGCCGTTTCGGAGGAGTATTGAAACAAACACTGTGACACGAGAATTTTATATATTAGATATATGCTACCGGATAATTTACGTTACTGCTGACAGGTAGAGACATGAACTTTTCGCGAAAAGAAATTTGCCTCACTTTGTGTCAGTGACTTGTGTGCACGTCTGCAGACTTGCTTCACGGTCAGAGATTGGATGTTTTGACATTCGTGTGTCGTAGGGTTTTACACGCAAATCACAGACGTGTGGTGTTACAGTAACCTTATTGTGATTGGTACAGTCAAATGAGAAACGTC
>PNEQ01079632.1:0-26204 GCA_003012365.1 Medauroidea extradentata | reverse complement strand
CTGACAGGCACTGAAATTACTGAACGTTCACCAGTGCCGGTCAGCAATAAGGGAACATTCATTACCCGCCAGTAAATCTATAGTACCAGAACATTAGACAATAAACATTACTGCAGTTTGCGTTGCGTAGCAGCTACATCCCTGGCGTAAACCGATGATCTTTGGCGATAAACAATCATGCTTATTATGTGAATGTAAATATAATTTACAAAAAAAATTAAGTCGCTATATGTTGAGCATATTGATGTATATATCATGATGTAAGGCAGATAAGCGTATTGTTTTGATTTCTCAGAACGAAGCTTTATATAGCGTGTAGTTATGTGTTTCGAGATGTACCATAGCCATCTTTAGTAGAAGTCCGCGGCCTCAGATCTGGCAACCCTGGCAGGAAGGGTCATTTTAACACTTCCTTTAGCTCTCCAAAGGCAATGGCTGTACCTGATTCGTTATTCTGCTCTACATACCGGCGAATCAGGGGAAGTCGCTGCCTTTGGCGAGAAAAAGAACTGTTAAAATAACCCTTCCTGCCAGGGTTGCCAGATCTATGGCCGCGGCCTTCCGCTAAAGATGGCTATGGATGTACCCATTGTATTCAGTCATTATTTTGAAATACGTAACAAGTTTTGAGTTGACTTGGTCTTTTGCTAGATTTTCAGAACACTAATTGTACGAATAAAGCCGTACCTCCGTAGCATAGTAGGTTAGGTGTCAATCTACGGTGTGAGAAGTCATGGGTTCAAATACTGGCTGGAGCGTGTCTGTTATGCCATCCCTTCACATCACTTCTTCATCGTCGGCTCTCAAGACCTCGTTGTTAAACAGCCGTAATAACCTCTCACCTTTCCTCTACGAATAATTGTTAAGTGATCATTAGGATTCCAAATAGTTTAGCCAACTGTATGATTCTGGATTGTTGCATGTTATAATTCGACAGATGCACTGTGAGTTGCATAGTAAGCTCTTTGCTTTGGATTGATGCATTTGTAAACTCCGCAAATACCATTAAAATATACTTTCCGAATTCGGCCCCAAAAAGGTAAAATAAAGAGTAAAATAGGTTTTCGATTCACAATCGATATATATATATATATATATATATATATATATATATATATATATATATATATATATATATATAATATATATATCGGTTCCATTGATTTTTATATAGCGACGTGAATTTTGTTTAAGGTTGAAGCTTACTTAAATACCTGAAAAGTAATTTCATGAATTTTCGTAATTACCAACCTAAGGAGGTGAAAAGGGGTGAAAAGTGGTGAAATGTGTTTTCAATTAATCGTCGATATATCTTGAGTTCAGCTGGCTATTGTCGTATTTTTCACGTACACGAGACACCAATAAAGTATTCTAAAACGTAATTAAAGGGTTTTTCGAAATTCACTCTCTTAGGAGGTGAAATGAACTTGAATGTGTTTTAGATAAATCCTAGATATATATTGAACCCGTCGAGATACACAGTTATTTTTTGCTTTAGGATGATGATTTCAGAAATGATTGCAAAACGGTTTTAAGTTTTTTCGAAATTCGAACTCTCAATACTGTGTAGTGGTCATGTGTGTTTTTTTAATGAATAATCGATTTTGGTACGACTGAACGGACTAGCGTCGTTGTTTGCATTTCCATTGGATACTTATACTAATGTCTAAGATGTGAATTTAAAATATTTCAAAATTCAATAGCCAAAAGGGTGAAGAAGAACCAAATTTGTTTTCCATCAACCATCTAACCAGTAGAGATATTTAGGCGTTGTTTGCGTAAGAGTGATGCTTATGTAAGTATTTAAAATTATATGATAGTTTTTTTACTTTATAAAATAACTTGATTATTAATAAGTAAACAAAGTTTGTAAACTTTCAAGGCAGATGATCCGAAAAGCAAGTACGAGCAGCGAGAAATAACTTATACATGAGTTTTACTCTACAGTAACCTATCGAGACGTGGTGTTGTATAACCCCTATGAGCTCAGGACATTAATATTTTATTTTTTGAATTAAATTTTATTTTCATGAATTATTTCGACGTTCTGGTCTACATTCCGGGAAGTTCTGGGCTCGAATTTCGTTAAATGCTTCATGCGGACGTTCAATTCTGACAAACATAAATTATAAGGCAAATCGAATTAGTGCGTTTACACGTAGCCATTTAAAAGGGGTAAAATGTATTACGCAGTTCACTTTCTATTTAGGTTCCTCGAAAACATCAGCTCACATATATCATCTCACTTATCTCAAGGTTGAGGCACCAAATACGTTTTCGCGAAAATTTTTGCCACCAAAACTTTCTAATGGCATTAATTTTCAAGTGACTATTTTGAAAATATGTTATTGAGGGCACCGTCGCCAATGGTTGTGCACAGGGTACATCAAACGTTTTTCATTCGATTAACCACTTACTTTGCTATATTATGGGGTACATTACACAATTTTTTGTTTAAAGTTACTGTTAAAGTCCTCTTAAAGGGATTGAACTTTCACAGTACACAGCAGTCATAAACGACATTACTTTACTGTAAATAGTGTTTTAGAATTGTATTTAAAAAGAAATTAATGGGGTGGTACAAAGGCACCCAGGGGGTGCAAAGTAACCTCACTTTACGGTACATTTAGGTGTCAATAACTACCCCCACAACGTCAACTAAGCAGTGCTATAAATAAGGCTCAGGCGAAGTTGCTGGTGGGGCTGAAACAAGCTTAAGACTGCTTTTCGCGTGGATAGCTATAGCTACTTATCCTGCTGCAGAGTTAGTTCAACTAGCCGCTTGGACATTCTAACACTTGATGACTGAAGTAGCAATCTTGTGTACAAAGAGGTTTTTCAATTAAAGTAAATATTATCAGTTAGGAATAATACTCGCGAGCAAAGTCCCGGGAGACTGCTGTATAAAAATCCAACGTTTATTTCCACATGCTTTTGAAAATAATTGTAATTTCTTGCAATAAACTGTGAATAAAATGCCATTTTTTTAAATGACATGATTCGACCTCTTAATCATCTTTCAACTCTGCAAACTGCGTACGCCGAATGTTTCTGACTATAAACAGGTTTTAAATATAAACGCGAATACATACGCGCGGTAAACATATAAATATGTATCTCCTTCGACACAAAAGCCTCAAATTAGACTTATTGTTCTTCCATTTAACATAACGGTTTTTATGTGTGTTTTATGTGGTTTTTTTTTCGTTCTTTTTTGTACTTTGTCATTCAACACAAGTTTGATCAGCAAAACACGAGCAATGGCGTATGTCCACAAACCAATAAATTCTAATAATGTTTTACACAATTTTAACTCCCGCCATAGAAAGATTGTTTTCCTGACAACACTGACGAACTGAAGCTCCAGTAAAATAAGCAATCTCAGTAAACAGATGTAGGTTCCCACAGGGTATCATCATCAACCATCCATCAGTGACTATCAGCGGTTGTCAGCAGTATCGGAACAATAGCTGACGTTACTGAAAACACTGGCCAGTGAAATCTGCAAATAACGGAAGGCAGCCATAGGAAGAATATGAGAAACGGGGCAGTGTGGGCAGATTGAGCTACCTAAAAAATTTAATGAAAAAATATATTTCTGTCCTTAATGACCATTAACATCACACAGAAAGAAAAAATTTTTAGGAAGTCTTCCCTGCAAAATTATTTTGTAGTAAACTCAAAATAATTTTTCGGTGGCCAAATAGTAGAGTGGTGAATGCAAAATATTTTTGTAGTGACAAAAAAAATTTTACAGGGTGAATACCCACAAAGTATTATGCAGTTTTTTTCCACGCATTTTGCGACAGTTAGAATTTAATTTCATATTACCGTAATGATTCACTTTTTAAATATTACTGTCAGTGACGCCATTATTACTGACATAAAATTTTAATTGCCGATAAGTTTTTGTCAAAAACCTTAACTAATTTTTTTTTAATTTTTCGAAAAAAAATTGTTTTGAACAAATACTTAAAATGATTAATAAATAATTTTATTAATAACTACAGCCTTCTGATTTATTCGCGTAAGCACCAAACAAAAAAAAACAATAAAAATTCATATTGTGCATCCAAATGACCTTCAATACACAAATTAAAAACTCAGTAACTTTCTTTCATTGAGTTCTATTGACACGAACGCCGAGTACTCCAACTAAATATATTATGGTATTAAACTAAAAACCAATGCGAACGAAGTCGTAGGTTAATATTGAATGCTTACTGTTTGAATGAGTTGCCATCAAAATGTTTGTATTGAGAATTAATTTCTTTAACATTGATTTCCCGTTTAACCACCTTGGTTGCCATCTTGGTACGCAGGGTCCTTAAGTGGGCGTGGTACATAATTCAACGCTACAATCATTAATATATAACTGTATGTTTCTTGAAGCCAATTTGCGAAAATTAAACAATAGCAATCCTAGACAATAGTTTTAGCCAACGTTTTAAACAAAATTGTTTCCAGTGTTACGAACTTCTGAGGCACAATCTCTGAAGCCGGAACCTCGTGCATTTAACTGCGACGCAAGAGATCACGCGTAATGAATTAGTCATTCTGGATAAACATTTACTTATAAAGTAAGCAAATACCATTATCTAGGATTGTCATTGAATATTTTATTCACATTGTTTTCGAAAAAAGCCTAGAAATAAGTTTATGTTTTCAGCGTTTATTTATCTACACACACTCTTAAGAGTTTCGCCTTCCTGTAGCTTTCTGGCGTGTTCAAGCGCCTGAGAATGCATATACACAAAGGCTGTTTATTGCTCACTCACCTCTTTGATTGAACATGTAGGACGGTTGTGTAAACGAAAAAAAAAAAAAAAAAAAAAAAAAAAAAAAAAAAAAAAAAAAACTATCTAAGTGTAAGATGATAAGTAAAAAGTTTCCATGCAAATTTTTTTTTTACGATGAGGTTAGTTTGTTAAAGTCTTGAAATGTCGTGTATCCCCTGACCTGCATGCAAGACTCACATTCGTCCTTAACCTTAAACCTCAACTGTTTCCTCAATTGTTGCCGAACGTGTAGCAATACAGTCGGTCCTGGCTTATCTTGCGAAATCCGTTATTGGTAGAGGCACCTAGTATTTCGCGTATTCATCTGGCAACAGCGTAGACTTCTCAGACCTATACTCACACTGGCCAAAGTGAAATATCCATTGGCTTCTGACCGTACAAGTGGATAGCCCCACGACTTGTTTCCTTATTTATAGAGACCTAAACAATTCGAGTTTTCTTTTAGGTGCAAACTAGTATTCCAGAAATTATATGTCTGCATCACGTTTACAATTGGCGTTTGACTTACTCGACACTTTCTGGAAGTAGCTGAGCCAACATTAAAACTGTAATTGAATACAGGCCCATTGCACAGTGTCAGCGAGCAGCTAATAAACAGATGCTGTCTGCACGATTACACAAATATTCTTGGAGGTTAGCCTACGGGTCAATGAACCCGCGAATTTTTCCGGCCTCTACTTATTTATCACTGGCTTGCTGTCGTCAAAGATGTGTTAAAACCGGTGTCGTCTAATCACAGAAGGAGTAGTGAAGTATATATTACTGGCATAGGCTTTCAACCTGACCTAGAATCTATACGCGAAATAATCTTGCCTCTAGTTAGTACGTTAACGAAACAGTGAACTAATAAAAATAAACTAGACTACATGTGTTCATAAAACTACATATCCCTGAAATTTATTCGGATACTTTTCAAGTTCGCAAACATATGGTATCGTACATCGAGAAATTACATTCACTGGCTTATGCCGTCATCTATAATTTTAGCCGTGAAGAAACAATACTATTCTCAGAAACTATCGAACTGACGAACCGATGTCGCTTGTTCCGAGTGACATTTGTCGAACCTGTGTAAAAACAGTCGGTCCTCGACGACAATGCATAATTGTACATGTTGCCATAATGTTGCTTCAGTGGAAGCGCACCACACACTTGCTTGTTAAAATATACATTTAAAAAAACAAGTGTTGCTATAGTTGCAAAACACAATTCAGATAGTGTTACTAGTAATATGAAATGTAATATCTTTAATCGCCCTTTGCGCAAAAAAAAATCTTTGATATTTGTCCAAGAATAATATTTTAAAAAGGCTACTTAGCGCTGTTCTATTTGGTTTAATTTTTCGTCTAAAAATCTTATATCAGAAATTATGAAATAATTAATAAAAGCATGTAGACCAAAAAATTATTCTCGCTGGACCTTAATAAAATAAAGGCAAGAAGCCAAATAATCAATCATTAAAATTTACGTTTTCTTGTTGTCAATTTAAACTAGTATTCCGTAAAACTCTATGAGAATAAAATTCTGAAACAATAAAGGCAGCAAACTTATTTTAAAGATTTGTCATTACTAAATAATATTTCGTGCAGAATTTTTGGTTGAAAACATATAGTTAAAAAAAATATGCACTGTATATATTACAGTGTCATAAATAATAGTTTTATAAATTTTGAAATACGGTACTAAGGGTTTCTTTTGATTTCATAGTTCTTATCCCTTATATTCTTAACCCGTTTAGCATTATTGTACTTTGCTAGGATCCGGGGGGAGGAGACACCTTGCCCCACCCCCTAAATATTATTCTTTTCCTCGCGAAATTTCTGTAGTGTTATAATTAATACTATGGATTTAAAAATAAGCGAAAGAAGTCTCATAGACATCGGGGAGTCACACAGAGAAACAGAGAACAACTCGTTCGTACATAGGCCGTTCAAGACAAGGCAGCCACTTTTAAAGTCCTTGCGAAACAAATTCTTCCGGAAATTCTGTGTATGTATTCTATATAATATATTATTCTGATAAACAAACACGCAGCTTACATCTGATCGTTTATCTACGTTAACAATATAAAAATTAACGTTTATCTGTATTTTTGTAACCATTAATTCGAATGTGATGAAACTATGCTGAGTTAAATGTGCACCGGCGTAGATTTTTGGAGAAAAAATACATATAGGCAGGAAAATGTTGGGGGGGGGGGGGGGGCAAAACGGGGAAGGAGTGGAACGGGGTACCCAAAAATTTAGTGAAAAATAATTTCCTTTTCTAACGGCCATCAATGATCCTTAACATCATTGTGTATGCACCATTTAGAGTTTTTTAAAAATAAAATATGCTTCAGAAATATTTTAGAAAATTAAAAAGAATTACTGTAATTTATTACGAATAATATTGTCATCAGTATAAGTTCTACTGCTACGTATGTGTAGGGCCCTGAAAAATTCGCGATTTCTTTCCGACACAAGTCAGAATTCCAGCAACTGCACGTTCGTGTCACTTTTGCAATTGGCCCTTGACTTATTCGACACATTCTGAAAGTCGCTGAGACAATAACAAAAATGTAACTAATCACATGCCCATTTGACCGTGGAAGCGAGCAGCTGCTGTCTGCTGAGAAAACATACATTCTTGGAGGCTAGCCTCCTGGTCAGCGAACCCGCGAATTTTTCCGGGCTCTGCTTATATGACATTTCAAGAGCCAAACATATTTATAAAAAAGTGTTATTAATTTTTGAAATTGTTTTGTTTGTTTATTTAATATAGTTTGAAATTATACTGAAACTAAACATGCATATTTTTACGAATTACTTAAGATAATTTCGAGTACGTAGTCTAAATTATTGCACAACTCAAGGAGGCTGTGCTTTATAATCTGTCAAATAGGCATGGTGTTCGTTCATATTGCACGAGTATTTAAAATTTCCTTCTGAAACTTAATATCTTTGTTAATAGGTATAACTATATGAATGTCTGAATACATTATCGCTCTAAATGTAAAAAAAAAACGAACAATACAAGGGCAACAGCCACCTGTCATGAGGGCTTTGAAAAGTTCTAACTTTATCAGAAACGACCAATAGGTAAATGACTATTTCTAACGGATGTAGGATTAAACCATTCACCGATTCCTACTTGGGTGCAGACTGCGAAGAATTTTTCTGAATACCTCTGCAATCATTGATTTATACTGTATCTATTCTTCGCAGTTTCGTCATGCATATATCTTCCAGGAACACATGAACTGAATTCCCCACCAGTGCGTGGCCTCGCAGGCACTGCATTACGTCGGGAGCTGCGGTGAATTCAGTCTTCTTGGTAACCAGTACAGCACAACGCAGCAAACAGAAGCTACAGTCAGCAAACTGTGGCTCATGTCAGCAGTGCGGGAACGTCAGCTAACGTCACTAGAGTCGCTGTTATGCGCTTTTGGCTGTATGGTCCCGGTAATTTGCCTAAGCACTTCTCAAGTTATAGTTGACGAGGTGTAACTCCCCATGTAACATCACACATGTACGTGATGATTTATCGCAGGAAAACTTTAATTCTTCATGGGTTTCGTCGTACGTTCAGCTTATCAAAAGATTGCCGGCTTGTGCTTGTATGTGGAACTGTTGCCTTATTTGACTGAACCAATAAGAGTCACGCAATTTTAATATTCGACGCATCTTATTGGCCTGCAGACAGCTATGTTTAGGGCCACGATTTTATGGCGAAAAGATTTCTGCATCATTTGGTTCTAGTGAGTCATGTGCACATCTGCAGCTGTGCTACATCGTCTGTGATTGGATAATTTTACTCTCACTCGCCTTGGCAAATTGCAGACGTACGTAGTCACAATGAACTTATTCTGATTGGTGCAGTCAAAATGAGAAACGTGTCTGAACAAAGACACGCTGCCAGTAATCATGAAGCAGAACTGCCGACGTGCACGAGAGAAACTGAAACAAAGTGGGGCAAAAATCTTTTCGCGACAAAATCGTGGCCCTAGCTATGTTGTGTCAGACGTATACCGACAAATCATGCATGTAGCAAGAAACTGCAGCGTTCAAAGGTACAATGGCTAGAAACAAGAAGTTTTCGCGAAAACTTCCGGTCCCTATACTTATGCCCAAATTTGTAGCTCTGCTGTGTAGTTATTGGCAACGTACCTTAGTACAGAGGCGTTACTTATTTGGCTGTGCCAATCACGATACGTTTATTAAGACACTACATGTCTGTAATTGGCTGATAGGTTCCCAAGACGTGTAAGTGTTATAACAATATAATTATTGACCATACGAAGCAGAGCTACAGATGTGCACGTAAGGCATTGAAACGAGTTGGACTACAAATATTTTCACAAAAATTCAGGGTCCACAACCATAATCTGTAACAATATGTGATGAGCAGCAGAAAAAAAACTGTTTCGATTAGGGAAATAATTATTATATACATTCTTGTTCATACAAATTCGTTGATTCTACTTTTATAAATATTTTAAATAAGGTAATATCAAGCACTGAACTTCACTTTAAAATAATGTATTACTGTTACTAATTAATTGATTTAGAATATAATTTTAAACGATGAAACATTTACAGAACTATTGCAAGTAGCTGTGCAGGAAAAATAAACAAAATTGAACGACGGTAACAGAGAAGTTGGGTAATAATTAGAGATTATTAGGGGCTCTGTTTTTTTCGCAAAAAGAATTTTGCCTCAGTTTGTTTCAGTGCCTTACGTACACATCTGCAATTCTGCTTCATGGTTATTAGCAGCGTGTTGTGTAAAGAGTTATATCTCATTTGACTGAGCCAATTACAAAAACTATCCTGCAACAACACACGTCTGTGATTTACTGGTAGAATCTCAAGGCTCGTGACAGTTAGAACATCCAATCGCTGACCACGAAGCAGAACTGCAGATGTGCACGTAAGGCACGGAAACAAAGTGAGGCAAAATTATTTTCGCGAAAAACAAGGGTCCCTAGAGATGATGGTTTACCGTGGGAAAACTTGACTGTTTGCTGGGTTTCAACAAACGTTCAGCTTATTAGATTGTTACTGGAATTCGCTTGTACGTGAAGCTGTTGCCTTATTTCACTGAGTCAATAAAAACCCTGCTATTGTAATATTTGATGCCTGTTGTTGGTCTGCAGACAGCTACGTTGGGTCAGACAAACATCACCTAATCGTATATGTTGCAAGAAACTACAGCGCTTTCACGCGGATATTGGCACAAAACATTTTCGCGATATATCATCAGCTCTAGTTAAAGTAATATGTGCATATTATATTGGTTTTTCAATACATTCTTTGTTAAAAAATATATATTTTCGTTGCTAAAAGGAAGTTAAAATTTGAAAATATAGTATGTTTAGGGATGCCGATTTATCAATGGAAAAGTTAACTGTTCAGTATAACCATTCACTTCCGACGCTTTTATTTCGTTACTGGAGAGTCACTATTTGACTGGGCCAATGATAACTCTGGTGCAGCTACGACAGAACATACGTGATTCGTCTGTAAACATCTTGATCAAAGTGCAGGACGCTACAATGATTTGGAGATTACGTTGGCAGAAAAGATTCTCACGATTTTATAATACCACAAATTATGCCGCAATAAAACATGCTTTACATTTTTTTTTTCAAACTGTACAGTTTCTTTACCACAATCTGATCCGGATAAGACATTATTTCTTTATTTAAAAAAAAAATTATTTTACTGTGATTTTGACAATAGCAAAACCACGTCTCGTTAAACATAACTCAGCAACGCATTTACTGTTAAGTGATTTCACTTTAATGCGACCGTTGTGGCGAGAATAGAGCTGGAAGTTTGCATTACAAATATAATTTATATATATTTTCGTAGTAGACTACGTTAAGCAGCAAGATATATTTGGAAATAAGTTAACCACACTGAATCATAAACAGATAAAAATTTAATAAATAATGCATTTCCGTATAGTATTTTATTTAAACTAAAAAAAATAAAAAAACCAACACGTATTGTTTCGGAGCGTGTTAATGCATCTCTCATTTATTGTTGTTAAATACAAACAAACATCGGATGAGATAAGACTTTAATGGATAGTGCTGAAAATGAGTAATTTAAAGAATTGTAGAATATAAACTACGCAATAAAAGTATTCAGTTCGAAGTCAATAACTATTTGAATAGTTATTTTAATTTTACTGGGTGAGCAACAGTGTGAGAATTGGCATGACAATGACAAGGAAATATGTCGAGGGAACAACTGGAATACTCTATCGCCAACAAAATCTGAACTACTCACAATAATACGCTGGGACTTTTGCCGAGTAGATATTTTATTAGCGGACGTCTGTTTATTCAGCACTAGGCCGTAGTATGCTTTCTATCAAATAAAAAATTAAATATCGCTTTTACAAAAATGAGGGCATGAAACCACAAAATCCGTAAATAAGTAAATTTTTTATAATGTTCAATATAATATCCAGATCTCTATAATAACTGAATTTCAAAAATATTCGCGTTTTGACTTGCAAATAATTTTACTATCAGGAAAACTCTCGCGCAAAATTATACGGGTGTTAAAATAGAGTTCGTTTATAGATACTTCGCTATTGTTAGAATTAATTTACAAGGTTTGTCGAGTATATTCAAGACACATCTGCTTCATTATTCACGCAATAACAGTTCTGTAAAATATAAAATAAAGACTCCATAGCACACAAATAATCTTTATATATTATTACTTGTTCTCGGCATCTTAACTAGTCTTCAGATATTCGAAGACGTAATTTCCAGTCAGATTGACTAAAGTTTTTTTTTTTTTTTTTTAACTTCACCGTCTCAATTATGTAACACCTCGTAACAAGCAATGTATTGAAAGCTTAAAACAAGTGTTAAATCAACTACTTAAGTTTTCAACTGTGTTGCCACCATAAGAACGGCGCCTAAATGCTCGCTGGAGGCACATTTGTAACAGAGTAAAAAGGCAACTATGAGGCGCGCATCAAATTCTGCATCACCACAACGAGACAAGCACTGATGTAGCATGTGAGGTTCCCGCCGATCCATTTTAATATAGGGCTGCAAGTGGTGACCATATTCAATACGCGCCTAAGTTTCGTATACATTCGGTTAGTACATTACAAAATACGTCAGTCTGGAAAGGCCTCCTCCCTTGTCCGTTGTGTGTTTTTAATATCGTGCATTGGCACAATGCCATATGTGGAATAGTTTTGTAAAAATAGTAGTTCCTTGAAGAATACTGCGTATTTGAAACGCGTGAAGCCCTGTCTCTCGACGGCTTTGTCCACAAAGCTTGATGTCTCGGATTTAAATGGCAAGTCAGTGTTAAAATAAATTACTTCTTGAAAAACTAATTTCACGGATATATCTTTCAAACAGAAAAATATATACAACTAAAAATTTCTGGGATAGTATTGGTTTATGAGAAGCTTTGCAAATATTTTTTATATTTAAAATTCTATTTTTAACACCAATGTGTATATATATATATATATATATATATATATATATATATATATATATATATATATTACAAAATATAATAAGGACCTTTTTCATATTTGTTGTAGAAATATTTCAGAACCACCCTACAGGCTTGGTAGAGACACAGGACTTTAAATGGTAAATTACACAAAGCTACCATAGAGTGACACAATATTGTTGCCAGCCTGTAGTTAGCATTTCTGCCACTGCATTTACGAGGCATTTCTAATGTTTCCAAAACTTCATGCACAAATTAATGGGTCCCCAGTCCAAAACATGTGCTTTTATCACATAGTAATCGACGAGGGTAAATAATGAAAATAAAAAGTTTTCTTAATAACTTGCCCTACTTCAAGTATTATTTCGTATACACAAGTATCCAGCTTCTTAATTATCGTAAGGAAAACACGTTAGTTGTAACACTTTCCGTGTTTCGGTTGTGGAAACGTAGGCACAGGTAAATTTCGTGAGTTCAGTGACCTAGATGGCTAGACTTCAACATCCAGTTTCACTTCAGACCAAATTGGACGGAATTTGTTTTCTCATTAAATTTGAGATTCTCCAGCGAATTTGTTATGCGTTGCGATCCAATGTTCGTTTCGAAATAATGAACAGGCATTTAGATTCATGCTCCGTTCTTACGAGTGCGTGGTAGATAAATAAACGCTGAAAACATCAATTGATTTCTACGCTTTTTTCGAAGCCAATATGGATATAATACTCAATGACAATCCTAGATAATGGTATTTGCCAACTTCGTGAGTAAATATTTATCCATAATAAATTACTAATTCGTTACGCGTGATCTCATGCGCCGCAGTTAAATGCACGAGGTTCCGGCTTCAGAGATTGTGCCTTAGAAATTCGTAACACTGGATACAAGTTTGTTTAAAACGTTGGCTAAAACTATTGTCTAAGATTGCTATTGTTTAATTTTCGCAAATTGGCTTCAAGAAACCTACAGTTATAGATTAATGCTTTTAGCGTTGAATTATGTACCACACCCTCTTAAGTTATTTCACGAACATATCGTGGCCCTAGTTACAAGTAGCTGAATTTGAATTTACGTAACTTCTAAAAATCTAAAAACACTTTATTAAAATGTTATCTCTGTTCACAACTTTAAACGTAAAATAGGTGACATGCACCAATTGCTTTCAGTACTCTAGCGTACTTTCAAACAGGAGGAGTATAGGCTGAAAAACTCGAGCATTTGACTTCACGATATCTTTCAAAACATGGCTTCTTATGGAGTTGTACCATAGCCATCTTTAGCAGAAGGCCGCGGCCATAGATCTGGCAACCCTGGCAGGAAGGGTTATTTTAACACTTCTTTTTCTCGCCAAAGGCAGCGACTTCCCCTGATTCGCCGGTATGTAGAGCAGAATAACGAATCAGGTACAGCCATTGCCTTTGGGGAGCTAAAGGAAGTGTTAAAATGACCCTTCCTGCCAGGGTTGCCAGATCTAAGGCCGCGGCCTTCTACTAAAGATGGCTATGGTCGTACACAATATATCCGGAAAAGCTAACGTCAAGCAGTCTTCACTTTATGTTTTCGGAAGTCTGAAAACCTAAATTCAAATTGACCATTTGCTGAGAACCAATACGTGTGTTCGTTATAATGGGAAATGTTTATTTCTACGCATCATTTTATTTTGCAGTATTAGGATTTAAATAAATTTGTCATAAATATCGTTAGTTAAGTATTCGTAAGTGCACGGTTTCGTCAGTAAATATCGATGCTGGTTTTCTGGAAAAATTTTTATATTGTAAATGTTTCATTATTTGGGGCTTATTTTCGGAATATTTACGTGACACTGTTATGGCGACTATATAGACCCTAATATTTATAAGACAATCTTTGCAATTCGAAAAATAATAGTTAATTTTTTTCAACTGTTGTTGCTTTGATTTTACGTTTTTATGGCGTGTTGACGAAATACTTAAAACTAACGGAAATTTAAAAGTAAAACGTTAAAGGAGTAATTTTTGTGTGCTTTGTTGTCTCGCACGAAGTGTGTGCACGGAGGCAGGGTTGCCAAATGAGTAGAAAAATGTGGAACCAAAAGTAGCAAAACTCTGCCTTAAAGGGCACGATACACAGCAATTTTCATAACCATGTTTTCATTCTTTTTTATTTGTTCCAGGTTTTTTTTTATTATTATTTTAGACACATGATGTGACTAAATTTGGCTCTTATGAAACTTTTTTTATCTCTCATAGTTTTCACGTAATGGTTTGTTAAAGACAAAATTTGCATGTTTCCGATTTAAGGAATACAATAAAATAAACTTGCATACCAAGTTTATAAAATGCACAGTGAATGAAGACGTCGCACGCTACAATGTAACGTACATAAAAATAAAGAAAAATGTTTCGTATTTTAATAAAAATGCTGAAATTTAAAATAACAAATTAAAAAATTCAATTGTTTTTTTTAATACAAAAATATTTTATTTTGTGACTTAACATAGCTGAAGTTGTAGCCTATAACATCGTTATTCACTGTGAATTTTTCCAGTTTGTCAAGTGAGTTGGTTTTAGTGTATTCCTTAAAATGGAAAACATGCAGATTTTGGTTTAACGAGCTGTTATGCAAAAACCATGCAAGATAAAAACTTTTAATAAGAGAAAAATTTAGTCACATTTTGTGTCTAAAAGAAGAAAAAAAATCTGGTACAAATATAAAAATAAAAACGTGATGATGAAAATTGCTGTACACCGCGCCCTAAATAGCCCAGTTGAAATTTTACGTAAGTTTCGTACTTACTTGCATGGTAACGTTTAATTAAACGTGAATATTAGTCTAATTATTTAAAATGTTTGTTATAACATATAAGGAGAACTATAATCAATCTTAAACACAACACACATACATAGGAAAACTATATTTAGTTGTTAACAGAAACTGTAAACCATCTGACAGCACTGAAAACCAAACAATGTTCTGTGCTCTGTCACAGACTAAATAGTAATACAGACGTGAAATGACGTGGCGGCTCTTTTGAGAGGAGCGAACTTCGCCGCTTATTGGCTGCCCGAGGTTGTTGATACCAGTCCCGTGTATGGTTGGCTCCTGCATGTTACGGCAGGTTTCCTATTGGCCTGGGTGCCGATTATCAGAGCGGCTGCCATACGCTAATTGGCTGTAGGCATATCCGCCATTAGATGGCCAGGGAAGCCATTTTGCTGGCGTGTGTGACTGAGTTCGCTGTCCCATCGGCTATTTCACTTCTGTATTCCAAATATTCTGTGGCTCTGCCTTACAAGGAGTAAATAAACACACGCACCAAGTTACCCTGCATGTGAAAAGAAATAAATTCGTTTCTAGAAGAACTAATGTCACAATAACTGTACTTTATTGATAAAATAATGAACATGAATAAATGGAATAAAGTAAAAAATGTCAAGTCGCCCAAAGTAGCCAACACAAAATTTTATTTAGTCCGAAAAGTAGCAGGCCGCTAAATTGAAATATCTAGTAGCGAATGTTCTTCTTTAGTAGCCGAATCGGCTACTTTTAGTCCGATCTGGCAACCCTGCACGGAGGCAGTAAGTAGCGTGGTGACGTACGTCCGTGACCTCAAGACTGTAGGTCCCGTGACGTCACCACATTGTGTGCAAGAGCGCTCCAGCTTCATCATGCGTGCCGCAACGTCCCGTCGGGAGATACGACACTCTACCACAGAATAGCAACTGTATAGTTACATTCTTAAGTTATTATATACGTCAGAATTTTGCGTTAATGAGGCATCGCTCTTTAGTTTTGCAGCGGTTTTAGAAGAAAAAAATTTAAACGCAAATTAATACATATATCAAAAATTCATTCTTGCAGTTATAACACTTATATATCATCGTTTGTATCTAAATTTTTCTGTTGCAGCACACCAAACGGATTTTTAGATTTTTGTCCTTGAAAAATCACATATTTTGTGGTCAAAATAGGCCAAAATTAAGCAAAATTGTTTTTTGCTAAAAACGGTGTATTATTTAAAATAAACGCTCTGGCAAAATTGTGTATCGTATGACTGTAAACTGTCTCAATTTTTTTTCAATGAATTTGGTTAAAAAAAATATTCGAGTCATTTGCAATTGTTTGAAATAAATGAAATATCATGGCCTTAAGTTACCACTTAATTGTATTTATACAGTAAGTGAAACCTATTATAATTCAGCTTGTAAAAGAGAAACATTTGAGCATTGTTACTGTATAATTGTGGTGACATCAGAATCCATTAGACTTTCTATAAATGTATAGGTACCCTACCATTGACGTATGAGAAACAATGTTACCATACCTACTTTCTCAACACTTCTATACATCAGTGTGGTCAATATACAAATAAATGTTCTGAATGCAGATGCGTGCATACAGCGCCTTATTGTTTGTTGACAGGCTGGAATTCACAGACCTATACTCCTCTGTACACACTCGTGGTGTTATTGGTTCTGGGCCTTCGTGTATTTGAATGTCCGCATCATAAGATAGCGGGTATTTTACAGTAGAACTTATTTCACTGGTTAAAGAGGTCCTTAAGTCGCGCCACTCTGTCAACCAACATCAGATGTCAAATGATAGTCCAGCATATTGAAGTCCAGTCTGCTGTCCAATAGTAAATTTGTAGACCAGCACACTTCCATGGACCGGGGTGCCCACAAGGGGGATCATTGAGCAAGTAGAGCATTTAGAAATTTTTTTGGTAGTTTTTTTTTTCAAGAATAAAATGTTTAATCATAAACGAAAAGTGTTTTCATGACTGTACAAGTGCTATTTTGGTATTACCTACAAAGTAGGCTAGTAAAACTAGAGTAGTTGTATTTGTTCATGATTGTTTTTACAAAATGTTAGCCTAAATATTTCCCCAGTAATGAAGTGTAACTATTAGTAAATTCGTTTTTGAGTTTTTGGTGGGGATTTTTTATTTGGGGGGGGGGGGGGTTGCACATTAGGTCTTGGGGGGAATGGGGAAGACTGTACTTGTTGTCCCCATCGACTAAGCTTCCTTGGAAATCGACGAAGTACCTACGATTCCGAAGTAGAGTGGCAATGTGCCTACTAAGGCTAAAATCCTTCGTGATACTGTAGCGCCTATGGTGGCCGTCTGCCTGCCTTGTAAACAGCGTTGCAGCGTGATAGCAGAACACTTTTTTTCTAAAGGCCCTTTGCCACCCACAATTGAATTTTCCTTGGAATATTCCATGGAATCTCGCATGGCCGCCCGCGTGGATGATTATGTGGAAGGTAAAGCAGAGTTGTGGCCGTTTTCATGGAAGTTTTCGTAATCGGCCGCGTGCAATTTTCTGTGGAGGGCTTGCTGCAAGATGAAAACATTAGCCAATCAGAAGCGAGTGTTCCTGTGCGCTAGTTCAGGCAATGTTTTGAAAACATAAACAAATATGTTTTCGGTAGAAGCAATTACAACATTATGCGAAAATATAGATATAAAAAATCCGTGTTCATTGAACACAAAAAGTATAACTATCATCTTTAACAAATATACGAGAAGCAGTTTGAGAATAGGTACGTCCTGGGACGACTTGTGAGGGTTGTAATATATAAAACTCGTTTTTCTGAGAGAGGTGTATTTTGTACCCGACTGTAATCGGTATAATGAATTTTAAATTCGTGAATTCTATCATTTTCCTTACAATACAAAGACGTCGTGAACATAGCACATAATGTCCTTTGTTTTGTTAGTAAATTATTGGTACATAACCTAAATTGCCTTGGCTTGCAAGTGTTTATAGCAGAGTCGGGAGAAGTGCTATTTGATAGTGTATCTCGACAAGTAGGCCCAGTTACAGAGTAAAATTTACTTTATGAAAATATATCGTATTAAACCAGAATGTTTTCCTCCCCAGTTATTTAGCCCAGAAATGTAGTTTAGTCGTTTACCAAGCTACGCAGTCTAGGGCAAGTGTAGGCCTATACTTTCAATACCTGTACTTCCCTCCCCATGGTCCTGCCATCATGTCACAGTTATCATAATAAATACATATTTTTAACTTGCAATTGTGTAACCACCCAGTGGCAAACTATAACATCTACCTCAATTACCTAACAAACCCCTCCTAGACTTTCCAAGCCTTCTTATCCTCAGCTCTTCCAAAATCAAATTACTCTTCCTCACTGACCTAAGCATAGACTGTCTACCCTAGTCTGTTCTGCACCTCATCTTCTATTTCCTCCTATATAACCTACTTTAGTTAATAGGCAGCCTAACTTAACCCAAATTCCCCTTCTGTTCACCCCCTTGTACATCCTGACCAGCTATCCCAAATTTCTCTTTTCCTTAAATGAGTTTCACCCCAGTTTCTTAAACATGACTGATTGCCGAAAGTTCCCTGTGTCCTCACCTGCCTGCCCTTGCCTTTCGTCTTTCTCCCAAGTTGTTGTTCGTGTTTGTACCTCCTGCAGCTCCCGCATGTCCAATTCCATGTACAAGTACCACTCTGCAGCTCCATACACGAATATTGAACGTAAAATTGCAATATATTTTTTTTTCACTGCACTATTTACTCCAATACACTTCCCAGCATTCCTAGAGTACCTCTCCTTTCAGACACAGCTCTCTCTGCCTTATTCACCCTACGTCACCCTGTAATATTATGCCTAGGTACTTGTATTCTGAAGCATCCTATAACTCATTTCCCTTCCAATCTGTACGTCTGTACTACCTATCCTCTTCCTCGTAAACCTAGAGCCTCAGATCAGCCTGTATCACAACCCCTAGATAATTTTATTCTGTGGTTTCCTCTATTACTTGCCCATCTCACCTGTATTCCTCTCTACTCAACACTGTCTTCCTATCAGTCATCCTGCAACTTGTTCCTTCCACCCACAAATCTACCTTACACTAGTTATTGAAAGTCAGATGTATTAAAAAATTTACAGCAGGCTATGGATTAGATTTGTATTTTCACACAAAGTACAACGTTAGTAGCGTAACTTCAACCTATATGAAAGTTGTCTGAAAGTACAATACGCATTTAAGTAAATAGTGCTGAAGAAGGTATTTTTTTTGGGAAAAGGTACAGGAATGGTAGTTTATTTTTATGAGTATTATTTTATTCTTGTCTTTTACACTGACCTTAAGATTTCTGAAATTGTTTGATTAATACAATACGAAGACACGTACTTTATGTAAATGGCAGGTACAAGCTTTATAAAACTGTACACTGTAGTATATTTCTTCAGTTTTGATAGACATTTGGTTTTCAAGTGGGAATATGCCTTTGACTGGCCAGCGTGCTCAATGATATAAATCCCCAAAAATAAGTTGTGTACCGTAGCTGCATGTAAGATAAATCATACACAGTCGAGGTATGAAAACTATCCCATATTTCAGTAACTGTGTAAATCTATAATGTCAGACTACATATTCATCAAATAATACAACTAGTGCTTAACAATAACCTAGCTTGCTTACGGGGCCTGTATGTTGTAGGCTCGTAGAGCTGTGTGGGAATGTAAATTATTTTCTAATCAAACTACCAAATTAACATTACAGAGTAGGCCTAATCGCAACAACCACAAAAATGTGTACTGTAGTGTTGTAAAACCGTACACTGAGACAGTGGTAGGTAATTCTTAGTGTCTCTCTATTATTACTTTCGCATGAAAAAAAAAGTTTATATACAGTACATAAAGAGCTAAGACAGTTTCATTATTTATTTTCAGTAAAAGCAGTTTGAATTCTAACTAAAAAAACACAAAAATCCTAAGGAAAAACTCATAAAAATGTGTACTAACAGTCGTACTTCAAACTGTTTGTACATCCCATGATCACATAGGCCTACATTCTACTTCCACATAGGTATTTGTTAAGATTCTAATACAATTAAGTTTCAAGTGTACTATACATTTTTTTTAAATTAATGTCTCGATGCAAGAATTATCAAGAACAGCACAGTATTCGCGGTTATTATAGTTATACAAAATACTGTTAAATATAAGCCCTGATATTTTTACTGTAGCTACATTCACATTCTTACAAAAAACCTACGCAGAATAATAACCGAGCGTACAACATACAGATCTCGCAAGCAGGTTAGGCTACGATACACTAGTCAAATTATTTGACATTGACAATGTAGGCTTACGACATTATACACTCGCACACGTACTGAAACAAATTAAGTTTTCCTACCTCAACTGTATACAATTTATCCTTCATATTTGCATCCGCGGGACAAGTAACACAGTATTTTTGGGGCTATGTACATTGAATCGTACATGGCTCGATGTGCAGGCGTTTTCACCCTTTTAAATCAATTTTCTTTCGTTGCCGAAGAAATCCACTATTGTATACAGTTGTACGATGCTTCCACCTGCCATTTTCAAAAAATATAAGTCCGTATAACGTATAAATATTTATAACGTATAAATAATAAAAAAAATACTAAACACTTGTCTTGTGTTTACTTTTATGGCAGCAAGTATCGTGTAGAAGGATCTTTCATAGAACCATCCACACAACCTTCCATGGAAGTTATCTTTTCAAGACTAGTGCAAGATTCCAACAAATCTTATACAAGTCATTCCATCGTGGCAAACGGGCTTAAGAAACTTCTCAACGTGTTTCTTACGTGTGCACTTAGGATAAGAACAAACTTTTCGAACGATTTAGGAATAGTAGTTTCAAAACATCATGTTAATTAGAAAGACAGTTTCGGAGTACTTAAAAATTAATAAAAACTGATTTAAAACTATTATATCGAAACATCTACTCAAGAAATTCGTGTGAATCTACGATAGAAAGGTGTAATAGACTTTACTTAAAACTTTCTACCAATTAAAATATAGGATCACCACTGAAAGTGTCAGTCAGGCGAATGTTCTATGATACCACTGCACGCCGTCTCAGTGTCTTGCGGTAGAGGGGATACAATACCAGATGAACCGGTCAACATCGCCCTTGGTGAAGTGTCTCATTCACACAAACACACGGCAACCAGGTGGGAGCCTTAACTAGAAATAGCTGGTGGTTGACAGTGCCATATGCTGCTGATAGGTCAACAAATGTCACTCATGTCATATTGCTCACTTTGCGAGCTTTTAAATTGATCTTCTATCAACTGCGAAGATTCAATGACTGTCAAGTACAGCTTTATCAGGATAGCTTGTTGAGTTATAAACATAGGGTTAGTACGATTTAAGCTCAATGTTTCTATTAATTTGTAGAGATAACATAGAGGTGCAATTATTCCAAAATTCTCCCGGTCGTTTCCTTCTGTATCAGATTTTAGCAAGGCAATAACTCGCCTCCACCAACTTTTTTCCTTCCGATTTTGACATCTGCTCATGAAAATTATAAAGAGTTTAAAAATCTATCCCTTTGTAGTCACGCCAAAATGATTTATTTTCTCTGTACGAATATCATTCAGACCAGCTGATTTTTATTTTTTTTGTCTATTTGATAGCCCTTTCTAATTCAACCATGTTGAATGGTGTTGAGAAATATTATCTCTACTGTTCTTTTATTTTTTTTTTATTTTCATTTGAGCGTAATGGATATGTGAGAGGGCTTCCCATTTAGCAATAGTTGATGTGCTATTTGATTGGCACCAGTGTTATGTTTAGTGGGTTTTGTTGGATAATTGCTTAGGTGCCTGAAAAAACTCCATGTTGTATGGCTGTCTCTCCTCAGATTCTGCGAGATCATTACCAATGGTAACACAAATTGACACAATGAAACCGGGGGTAGACTCGGCGATGGCCTCTGTTAGAACCCATCCCAGCATTCGCCTGGAGCGGTTTAGGTGAGCCATGGGAAACAGAAATCTCGGTGGCCGGAGCCGGAAATCAAATCCGGTTCCTCCTGAACGCGTGTCCGACACGTTACCGTTATGGCGCATAGTTTGAAGTACATATTCTTTTTGTGGGTATACAAGGGCAATGCATGTTAAGCAGTTTCGTCAAACGTAATTAATACCAACTAGCTGCAACACATTCCTAGCTACCGAGCAAGGTAAAACAATTATAACCCGCTGGACTCGCATTCCTGACTTCGGTTTTCCATTGTTTTCCGAAATTACTCCAGGTAGATGCTATAATGATTCCTTAAGAGGATCAGTGTTCGCCATGTTGAAATGGCGGAACTTCGGCATTTAATTTGGCCTACAAATTTTCTGCAATGTTGTATGCTTAGACAAGGCAGAGGGAATAGTTTCTTACAAAGTATACAGTTGACATTTCTGGACTACTATTGCTTATACCATGTCTGTGACCACCCGTAGAAAAAAAAATACTTCGTTCTTCTGGAACGTTACTAATCAAAAACTAAGAAAGGTAGTGAAGGTGTAACAGTTTGGATTCGAAGATGGCAGGCAGTGATCCACCTTAACAATGACCATGGCTGGTACTTTTCCAGTTACTGTCATTTGTAAGGTTATGTGTCGCCGTCTCTAATGACCTCATTGTTGAGGAGATGTAAAACCCACTCACCTTAATTTACCTACAATTTCTGGCTCTAATAGGGAGTCCCATCGACGTCATTATGTACACGTTAACTATAACATAACCAGTACTTACCTCAGTACCATTTCTATCGAAACATCACAATATGCTTTACTATATACCGAAAGATTTGTCAATCACTTACTGTACTACTGTACTTCTAATACACTTCGAAGTGCCTAGCGGTGTAGTGTCTAAAGCTGACCACCTCCAAGCGAGACCAACCGCATTTCATACAGAAACTGTTTCATGAGACCAAGTGAGACATAGCCATCTTCATTAAGAAGCTGTTTTCAACTGGAGCCCAATTTTACCACATATTCGTGAAACCAAGCGAGACACAGGCGTCTTCTGTACGGAAACTATTTTCGACAGAAACACCATTTTACAACATTTGTACGCCAAGGTGCAAGATGACGTTGGACGTAAATTTGAACCTAATCTTTACTACTCAAGCTGGTACATCTGTGTTCGAGGTGATCCGATGAGACAATAAAAGTAGTTTTATTTTTTCGTAGCCTATGGAGCTTTGACGTCACTATTTATTTCCTTTTCTTCTTTGTAATCACGCTATCAAGCAGTCGTTACGAACCAGCCACTGATTTCTTCATGGGAAGCCAATTTTATGGCAGCGAATGTATTTCCACAGTTTCTGATTTTGTGTTTATTTAAATGGTTGCTTCAGAGAAGTTGAAATACAGTACGCAACCGTGGAAGTGAATGATGTATATAAAACAAATTAACTCAATAATAACAGGTTAATTTCTTACGTCATTGGCGCATTTAAGAAAATATATAATTATAAAACTTGCACTTGGTCATCAAATACCGTTCCAGCTATCGTAAATTGACTTAAATATAGAAGAAAGTTCACCAGAACATTATGTTCACGTAGTAAGCTTTGGCAATGAACGTGAAATCAACAATTATCGTAGGCCTGTATGTACTTATTTAGTAAAACACGATCCGAGAAAGTAAAAAAAAAAAAAAAATAATAATAATAAAAAAACAATATGTCGTAATTTGATTACACGAACACACACACATATATGTGTGTAAATGTTGTATATTTGAGATGGTGCGTATGCTATTTTTTTTTTACAATCGTAGGCATATCTATCAACTCACATATTAATTTTCGCAAAATCGACTGTTTTGAAGTGTTTAATCCACACTACACAACCAGAGTGATAAAATAACACAAACAATGCAAATGTTCCGATAGTTTTTTTAAGTAAACTAAACGATTTTTACATTGATTTCTGAAATATGAATTAAAAATTTTACCAACTTACCAAATTTTTGTAGTGTTCTTATTTATATTAATTTAATGCTCGAATTACGTTGGGTTTTTATGTGTGGTTTTAAAAAATGACGACGTAGTGCAGAAAGGAAGCAACCTTCATTTAACTTGAACCTATATAAATGAGATCAAATTTTTAAATTAGCATGTAAACATTGTATTAACAGTTTTTACTGGACACTTATTTATTTCATAACAAGGTAATTTATTTATGTTGGTACTTTCTTTATATGATATACTTCGATCCTTGTCCTTATTGGTACGATTGTATCAAATTATATTATTTTTGGGTTGATTCTGTTTTGTATAACTCCGTTATAACATGTAGAGTGTATGAACTCATTTTAAGGTATATGAAGATGGCTATATCTCAACGACATAATCCACAAATTGGCATTAACTTAAGTGCACGTAACCTAAGCTTTGTAACCTCGATAAGGAAACCTTCTTCAGAGAAATAGAGAGGGAGAGCACCAGAAAGGAAGTCGGCCGGAAGTGATAAATAGGATGTGGGTTATGTGGGCGTGGCAATTGTGGATGGGTAGGAGAGTCGACGAGGGAATTTGGTGAGAGGATGTACGAGAGAGAGAGAGAGAGAGAGAGTGAGTGAGATAGATACAGATATTTCTGTTGCGAGTTTGCTGTATAAACGCACAGTGTTGTCAGAGTCACAGTATATGATTACGTGACCCTGAATTTTAAAAGACACAGCAACACTTGGCATCTATAGATAAGAGACCCGAAAATTTCACAAATTCATTTCAGAATACATTAGATTTAATATTCGTGTTTCGCGATTAGATCACAGCAACTTAAACCTTCAATTAATATTTTTTTTGTACTAAGAGGTTATAATAAATTATTTTTGTTATAGCTGACTGTGAACCAATAGCAGACCTGCATGAACACACTCACTGACTGCTACCTTGTCGCATATATAACTGTTCACTCACTGTAGCAGCAGACAATATACAAGTATCTGAAGATATAGTGTATACAGGACTGTGGAGTCCAGCCGGCAAGCCGTTGAACCCGCGACATGCCCGGTTCTCTGTCTATTGGAAATTTTCAGTGGACATTTTTCTTACGTTAACCAGAAACTTCAAGGCGGTGTTCCACTTTGTACTTTTAAACAATAATTGTAACTTATAACGGCAATAAAATGTGCCCGGCCTTTATAAATGGCGTATGGCTAACCAGAAATATGTATGAGGAGATTCCGTTAAAAATATTACAACATGAAAGTCAGGAAACAAAATTGTAAAATAAAAAAAATGTAAGATATATTTATTCAGTACAAAGATAACACAGAAATAGTGCCACACTTATGGCATACCACTAAACAAAATATAGCAGTACTTAATGTATTTTAATACATTATGCAGCTGAAAGATTAAAAAATAAATATTGCATTATTTTTTTAATAAACGAATCTCCAAGTAAATGTGTGATTAGACGCTACATTACACGGATGCTTTCAAATTGCACTCATGCCGTGGAGTTACGCGCCAATTGATAACACTGTGTTACAGACTAAGTACTATAGTACAGACGTGAAATGATTGAGTGATTTTTGGCCAGCGCTTAACATCGAGGTCTTTAGTGTTAGTGAGGGGTGACATGGTGTGAGTATGGAGCAGCGCCGGAATGAAGGGGCGGGGAAACGGGAGATCCCCGAGAAAACCCGCCAACTAACGGCATCGTCCAGCACGATTCCCACACAAAAATCCAGGGATCAACCCCTTTCCCCTTCCCCGCGGGAATCAAACTCGGATCGCCTTGATGAGAGGCGAATGGTCTTGTCGTTTGGCCACAGAGGCCCCACTAGAAATTACGTGTCGGCTTATTTGATACGGGCGAACTTGGCAGCTTATTGGCTGTCCAAGGCTGTTGATACCAGCCCCGTGGTTTGGCTCCTGCATGTTACGTCAGGTTTCCTATTGGCCTGGCTGCCGGCTAGCAATAGTTGAAGTGGTTCGCCAAAATAAACTGCAAATCGTGATAAGAAGGTGCCGCTTGGTAGACATGTTCTTAAGAGCAGGAAGAATGATATAAGATCGGGAGACACACTGACATTCCGTGCTGGACGCCATTTTCCAAGATGGCGGCGTAAAATAAGAAAAGCTCTATAACTTCGTTATTTTTTTACCGATTTTGAAA
>PNEQ01079631.1:0-41085 GCA_003012365.1 Medauroidea extradentata | reverse complement strand
TTCATTTTGGTTAAAAATTATTAATAAATTTCACATCTGAATTCTATACTAAATGGTTGTTAAACGTAAGTTTTTTAGTACGTCACTTCCAGTAGAGTCAACACAACACCTTTACGTATATATATGAAAGTTTATTTTACTCCACACGTAAAAGTGAAAATAAGCAGTAAAATGTAATATACTTTAGTATACTACAGTGCTGGTAAAAAATTCTCCAGAAGTGTCCGTTAATTTACGGAAGGCAACTAGCTCCAGTTATGGAAACTCGCATATTTACGTGACTTCTTTAGGATGCAGGCGCAATAATGCGTTCGGTTATTTATTTAGTTTCTTCTCGCAGTTTTACATATGTTTAATTAATGAAACATAATTATGTATAACTGTGTTACAAAGTAATGTTTTCGTTAATTTAACAGACGTTTTGTAAAATTGTCCGTAAATTCACGGAAATTTTTAACAGTGAGCATCTTAACTCACCCGTGGGACCAAAAGATATAGTTTCTGCAAGACTTCACACGGCTTTACTAAGCAAATGATCATGCCTGTTTAACGAACAGACAAGATGAACTTTGTATAACTGTGTTCCCCAATGTTAGTTTATTGATGGTAAGGAAAAGGAATAATATTCTAGAGACAACAGACTTAAAACAAGAATTGATCATTGCTGGGGAAACCTATTTCCTTTGCAAAATTAATTCGGAGAAAAGAAACGTTTTTCCTATCTACCGCCCGTGCTCCAAAAATAAGAAATTCTATGACAATGTAACAATGTAAGAAGGTGTACAAATATATACCGTAAACAGATTATCGAGCTTTGGTTTTCGATATGAGAAAAAAAATTGACGAATGGTTGTGATAATTCACTGGTTTTGGCACTGCCATCTCCTTTAACGGTACATGCTACCGGCTATAAGTCGTTCACGTTAAAGTGAGCACTGCGTAAAGTTTCCTTTCAGCCGTTTTGCAGCCATCTTTGCTATTTTTAATATGAAAACTTACATACAACTAAAAACCACTGTAAAAGTTTTAACACTCATTATGTTAACTTCTATTGGCCCAATAAAACATATTTTTTAATTATTTACAAGTTCTCCTGAGTGCTCACTTTATAGTGAACAGCCTATAGTAGACTACTCGTCATTTCAGCTACCTGCGTCTAGAGGCTATGGTAAAGCATGGTGCGTGTGCGTTGGTCGTCCTTAGTACTTTCGTTCTTCTAGGTCTCGGGCGTACAAAATTCGTTCTCCCAGGCACGGTTTGCTTGAAATTACATGAAGGGTTACCCACGAATCTCCCACTCGATGAATAAAAATGTAAAATATACAAAAAAAGCGGAAATGCATTCCAGCAAAACCACAAGGATTAACGAGAAACGTTTAAATTTCACGAATATTATTAAGCAGAGTAAAAACCAGCAAGGTAGGGCTGCAGAACAGTAGTACACTCCTGATCCACGCTACGTAGACCAATGACTAGGGACAACTGATTCTCGCGTAAATGATTTTGCACTAACTTGTGCGTGATTGTGTGCAACTATGATTCGTGGTTATTGGCGGCGTGTCGCTGTGCAGATGTTTTATCTTTCGACTGTACCAATGAGAACAAAGGTTACTGCGACACCACACGCCTGTGATATGAGGGGTAGAATCCCGAGACTCGTGAGAGACTATAGTTTATTTGTAAGAGTCCTGACCTGTAGGTTATCCTCCAAGAATTATTGTGAACTGAATGTGACAGCAGCTGTTTATTAGCTGCTCGCTGACAGTCAAATGGGTCTGTGTTCAGTTACATTTTTATTATTAGCTCAGCTACTTCCAAGAAACGTCGAGGAAGTCAACGGCCAATTATGAACGTGATACAGACCTATAGTTGCAGGAATTTTATCTTGCGCCTGAAAGAAAACACGAATTTTTCATTTCAATATTTATAAGGGCAAATGTAGGCGATCTCGCCAAAGAAGTGCCGGCTCGCCACGGCTCCCTCCTGGTCAAAAATTTTGATCAATGTTTTTTTTTTTTTTATTAGTAATTCATAGGGCAAGGAAGTTTTCCCGGAAATATTTTTGCACAATTTTATGTGCGCACCTGCAGTTCTGCTTTGTGGTCAGTGATGGGATTTTTTAACTATCACCGCCTTGGGTTTTTTTTCTGCAAATCACGGACGTCAGGTGACGCAGTAAACGAAGCTACTGATACCAGCCCCGCGTATGTTTGGCTCCTGCATGTTAGCGCAGTTTTCCTATTGGCCTGGCTGCCGTCTAGTAGAACAGCCACCTTACGCTGATTGGTCGTAGGCTTATCCGCCACGTTGCTGGCCAGGGAAGCCTATTGCTGGCGTGTGTGACTGAGTTAGCTGTCCAACCGGCTATTTCACTTCTGTATTCCTAAATATTCTGTGATGTTACGACAATGGACGAACGGTTGATGACCGGAGAGCACGTGTGGGAAGCCTAGCGTGTTTGCTGCTGCTGCCGCTGCCAAATAGTAAAAGCAGAATTTGCATGTGAGCGTGTATGTGGCTCACCTTGGCCGTGGCTAGGCGGTTCTGGTCAAAGGCGTTGTCAAGATAATTGGAGTGGTGGTGTGCCAGCCTTGGAGGCCGTCGGCGGGGAACACAGACGTGCTTATGTACTGCCGCTTGCCGTCGACAAGACCTACCTCCTTGCCGAATCTTGCCCCGGGTAAGATTAACTCTACTACACGTTATAGAAATATCAATGTTAAAAAAGTTTGGCACAGGGAACATTTCTGTCGCTTGAGCGCTGGTATCGGTAATGGGTGCAATCTATCCTGAATTTTAAATTACATAAAGTTGATCATTTAAAACGCGAAATTAGTTTCTTTTCAATTTAAAATTAACTTAAATGATTTCTGTCATTTCAAAGCCCATTAAAATTTAATTTTACCACAGTTTCGTATTTTGTGGTCTCTCAGCGATAGCAGGGAAACTAGCGGCAGAAATTTTCGCTGTGCCAAACTCTCCCATAAGAAAACACGTTTTCTTTCTAACTTGTTGTAGAATTAACCCTACTTCGAGTAAAGTGGCCTGTCTCTTGTAAAACACCAGACTTCAGCTGGTTTATAAAGTTACCGGCTCATTCAGTCTTCACAAATATTCCTTCGTTTAAAAGGCCATGCGATGTAGTTATTTATTCATACCGGCGCCAAAAAAATTCCAAACTTTTAGTAACGAATGACTTTGAAAAAATTCAAGTCTGAAAGCAATCATGCGTAGGCATTTTGCATAATATCGTACCGTTCGTTCACTGAAAGAAAATTATTGTTGTAGATACCATACTTGTGTTAAAATAGGTACAACATTCCAGTTTTGCTGTCGTTATTATACGCATTGTTCATATAACAATCTGTCCTGTATAAGTGACAATATGTTCTGTAAAAGGAAGAAACAATGTCTTCTTTTACAGATAATGTTGTTGCAGAACAGATTGTTTTAGGAACAATGCAGATTGTACCGAAAACCAAACTGGAATATTGTCCCTATTTTAACAGAAGTGTGGTACCTACAACAATACTTTTCTTTCAGTGATCACAAAACAATAATAATAATTTGTTTGATTTTGACTTAATTTGGTAGCAAAATTGGTGATACTAAGGGCGCAAAATTAAAAAAAAACTATTAGATACATTTACTGCCAAAAAACTAGGTACAAATTATGATTAGTGATGACGGTATATCGAGAAATTTGTTGTGCCAACATGTCCTTGGAGACGTTGTAGTTTCTTGTGGCGTGTATGATTGGGTGATATAGTTTATGTCTGACACAACGTAGCTGTCTGCAGATCAATAACAGGCATCACATATTACAATAACGGAATTATTGTTGGCTCAGTCATATAGGGTAACAGCTCCGCGTACATGCTAAAACCAGTACCTAATCTTTTCATAAACTGAAGTAATATTCTGGTAAGCTGAACGTGCGTTGAGAACCAGCAAACAGCCAAGGTTTCCCGCGATAAACCATTCTATTACTATGATATATTTGTGAAAAAACTTTGTAGGGAGTCTTCGTTACATTGCTTAAAAAAAAAAAAAAAAAAAAAAAAAAAATTCAAAATCACTTGGAATTAATTGGGTGTGGCTTTAACGGTGCGATTTGACTTACAGAACAACAATCGGCGGACACCATTGGAACTCCTCTTGTCTAAAGAAAAAAAGTTCCTTGTTCAATTAGTACAGCTACGGTTTTATGGCGAAAAGATTTTTGCATCAATTGGGTTCAGTGACTTTATAGTCAAAGACGCTGGAAAATCGCGAAAATATGTAGCATCGTTTCCAATAAACTGTAGTATCTCAATCGTGACGAGTGTGAACAGTTTTCTGGCAAATCACTTCTGTGTTAAAACTGTACAGTTCTAATTTGGTCTGTTGAAAAGGGACACAGGGCTTCATATAAACAATAGCCAACATAAGTGCAAAACCTTCAGTGTCATACATAGTATGTTGGAGCCTAGCAAACAATCAACTTTTCCCGCGATTTACCAGTGTCTCTATTTATAGCACATCTGCAGCGCTACTTAATGATCAGTGATTGGTTGTTTTAACTCTCACTTGTCTTAGGTTTCTTCTGGCAAATCACAGACGTATGATGCCAAAATTGTCTTACTTTGATCGGTGCAGTCAAATGGGACACCAGTCTGAACAAAGGCACACTGCCTATAGCCACGAAGCTGAACTGCCGGTGTGCACGTACGACATTGAAATAAAATGATGCAAAACATATTTTCGTCACAAAATCGTGGCTCTATCAATTAGTAAAGACCGGAAATAATCGCGTATTCACTGGCCTGTAGACTAGGCTCTAAGAATATATGTATACTCAGATAAAAGTTGCTCGTTGGTTCTCGTTGACACGGTGATACCACCTGCATTTAGTTGCTTCTTAATCATTCAACAGAACTGTGATTTTCGGAAAATTCTTCTGCGATAATTTGTTTCAATGCCTCGCGTACACCTTCGTTGTTTTGCTTAGTTCTTACAGGCCGCGTGTCTTTGTTCAGACACGTCTGTAATTTGACGATACCAATCAGAATATGTTACTGAGATGCCACACGTCTGCGATTTGCAGTAAGACGATAAGACACGTAACAGTTATAAAGAAATCCGATAGATAAAAAGCACTGAAACAAACTATAAGAAATATTTTCGCCGAAAATAGTGGAATATGATGAAAAGTATACTCATTGCCACAGCCAAATGAGGTCACTGGTTAAGTCATGAAATTCACTGATTTAAACAGTAGGTCTATTCTCCCACCCACATATGAAATTTTGCGTAATATTACACTTAATGTTATGCAGCTTATCTGTAAATTATGCCTGAAGCACAAGAAAATCCTGTACTAAAATTAAAAATAGCAAATGTATAAAATTTGTATTTAACAAAAGAACTTGGCACAACGTGCTGACACCACATAATTTGAGACACTGTAAAATCTCGAAAATGTTTCAAATAGTCTCCAATAAACTGTATTATATTAACCACGACACGTGTGAACAGTTTTGGGACAAATCACACATGCTGTGTGTCCAAGCTGTACAGTTCTAACTGGGCCTGTTTTAGAGAGAACAAATGCTACAAATAAACGATAGCCAATGTCGATACGAAACATTCAGTGTCATGTACATCACGTTGGAGTCTAGCAAGCAGTCAACTATTCCCGCGATTTTCCACTGTCTCTACACATGATGTACATTATAAGACCTGGATTGCCATTACCGAGTATTTATTCGTTGTTAACCAGAGGTGTTTATAAATGTCGTCCATCCTTTCCTAAGTTATAAACCTTTTTGCAATAAGTGAGACTTTGTTTATAAAAACCTGTAAAACGAGGGTCATACAAGCAAGCCACAAAGACAAATGGACAGTCAAGCGTATAGAAAAGTACAAATGTACTGTAATTGATGTATAAGAATAAAAAGAAAGTTTTTCTATCAAGAAACTCCGCATTGGAAATTCAGTCAAACTACAACAAAACAGATACATACGAGACCGTTTTCGCAGACGTTCACGTAACCTTTTGTATTTAGCACGTTAAAGAAACGTCTAACCTAATGATTTTTTAAAGCGTAACGAAACTGCGTAAGCACTTAATGTCCAGTTGTGTGACCTCTGTTAAACCGTTAACGGCACGTGAACCAGTGACAGGTTCAAGGTGGCTCTGAACGTTCTGGAACACGTTAGACGATACGCGATCGTTTAATAAATAGCCCTGCTCAGCCAGTGAGGAATGTGGATTCACCATTTAGTTTTTACAACCAAAAACATGTTAACTTTAGAAAGTTACTGCAAGAAGAATGTCGCAAACTTTTGAAGTACTTTAAATTTTAATGACTACAAATAAAAATGGATTTGATATTTGTTAGCAGATTAATAAAAATGTGCAGGATACTGTCACAGTTAACAAATTTTTTGTATGTTTATCAGATAAATATTGGCAGATTTTGTTGTCAAAAGGATTAGGGGACTCCACAAACAAGCGTTGTACATTTTGCAAGGTTCATTTACCTCCACCAAAAGTTGTAGTTACTTTGACGGAAACCACTCGTGGTTTTTGAAATGTATTTGCTGTATCCACTTAGTGTAAAACAAAAGCAATGAATGCGATTTAGTTTACGTCACTTGGCGAGAAACGCTATCTTCTAACCGAGGCCACTACTTTCTGGTTAAGTGGTTCGCATAAGCTCAGGCATGTGCAGGTCATATTTGGTTGTAAAATAATGTTTACCATGCTCCAATTAGCGTGCGCCATAAACCTTCTGAAAAGCAACAATAAAAGTAAACCTTGAAAAAAAATTGTCGGAGCACATTTCAAGGCTCATGTTAATGTGATAAATAATGTGTTTATCAGGCACATTTATCCGTCATCAAAACGAGGCACTTTGTCTTAATAATATAGGTTCAGCATTCTGGTTGCTAGAATATGTAATTTCTCATTCAGCCACAAATTCCGGTACAAATTGAGTAACTGCTGGCCACTGAAAGAAAAGTACCGCTGCAGGCGATCTTTGAAAGAACTGTGCAATCGGAGTGCATGACTGGATTTAGCTTCTTGGACATACTCCATTGCGATATAAAATACTGTCAAAAAAAAAAAACTAAAACGAATATAAAAACGTAAATAAGCAGAGTATGCTTTATTCAGTAGGATACATACACAAAATAAAATTCCATAAATGGAATCGGGTCAAATATGACCAAGGACAAGCAGACAAGAAACAAAAATCAAAAAGAAAAACCCGGACACCGCCAAGGCAGACCTTGTTTGCCCTAGCTTTTATTTGACCCGATTCCATTTACGGAATTTTATGTTGTGTATGTATCCTGACGTAAGACATTGAAACAAGTGAGTCCAAAGTCTTTTGCGACAAAATCGTGGCCCTAGTCATTCGGGATAAAATTAACATTTTTGAAACACTAATCACTTTTTTCCTTCCAGTTGAATTATGTTTTCCCGTCACATTTTAACAGAAACAAAAAAATCTACGTAACACTCAAATTTCATAGATTGATCCATAGTGAACAGTTAGCCTCTAATGTCTCAATAACAATTATACTTTAATAATTGTTTTAGACATGATTGTCTTCAATAGTGCACAATTTAAACACGAAACACCTACCTACAGCAGTAACACCTTTCATTCAGTGCGTGTTCATTGGCCATTAATCCATATTGTGTGAAGCATCTGTTGCCATCTCGCAACATATTCCACTCGTGACGTCAACACGAGCTTCAAGCGAGGGAGAACCAGCCAGCAGATCATCACCGAAAGCGTCTAAAAATTTAGTTACAAATTTCCAGACTCTCGCTTTATGGATAACTTCCAGCAGATATCACCAGCACAGGAGACAAGAGTGGGCGTTAATTGCTAGGCCTCTGTCATAAGGTTGTGATAAATGAAGCGATACCCAATCGAACCGCACCCACTGCTCGTTCCGTATAATTACAACCTGAGCTGCCCCACCTCTAATTCGAATACATTAGGCTAGGTTGAAGACGGCCAGGCTATGCGTATTCCCCACCCCCACCTCCTTCCAGACACATTCCCTTCTTCGTTCGGTTAGTGATTGCTTTATTCATAAGTCGCCAATTATGTTTCCCGCCCACTCGGTTCAAATGAGCTCGGCCCTTACATTTCAACTGGAAGCCATGCCAGGGTTAATCACACCACAGATTACTAATAATGCTAACAGAAGCGACAAAGGGGAGATTTTTCATTGTTGTTATCGTACCAGCTCTCCGGGCGTACAGGATTGTAAACAATGCAATGTAGATTCTTGTCATTGGTTTATATACTCACTTGAATTGCTTGAGATACTGTAATTAGTTTAAATATTAGTTATGTATTTATAAAAGCTAAACGTGACGATTCGATGCTCAACATCAGAAAATATAGCTAACCTTTTAAGAAACGACATAAAACACGGCCGTAGAAGAACAGGTCTGGACACTCGCCTGGATATTTTACCCCCTTGTTGTTTGGCTGTAGTTCACCAAGTTACCGAGAATATTGTGTTTTATTGGCGCTGATGTTACGGCGGTCGGACTAAACTCCGGCCACTTCCTTCCCGCTAAGATAAACAATTTATCAAAACGTATTTTTTTATCAATTTATGAAATACTTCCTTCGTTCACAAATTTAAGAAAAGGCTCCAGCAATCTTTGTTTACTTTATCAATTTAAGAATGGAAAACAGTGGGCGGAGTTTGAGTTCGACCGCCCGTATTACAGCGCCAAAAAGTACGACATTCTCGGTAACTTGACGAACTGCAGCCAAACAACAAGGGGGTCAAGCAAAATACATTGGTAGATAGGCGAGTGTCCAGACCTGTTCTTATACCTCCGTGACATAAACGAGCTTTTTAGCCGTTGTTATTTTGTTAACTCACGGGGCGTAGCCTACATGGATGTAAACAAAGTCATGTGGAATTTGAGAAATTGGTTTCAACCACCCCTTATATTTCAACAATACTGTAATTTGTTTGTATTTCAATTATATGTTTAGCTTTGTAAAATGTGACGTTACTTACGTGCCAATTTTCCTCACAGGTTGTAAAATAAGTTCTACTTAACTTCAGTGTAACCAAATATTAACGAGTTCCTACACCATGACGATCCATAAAGGAAACTAGTACGATAAGAACATCTTGCCGCATCTGTTAGTACTTATTTATTGGGACCCCTGATTTTTGCTAAAAGAATTTTGCCCCACTTTGTTTCAGTGACTTACGTGCACATCTGCAGTTCTATTTCACGGTTATTGACAGCGTGTATTTGTGAAGTGATATCTCTCATTTGACGTTACCAATCACAATATCGTTACTACAACGTCACAAGTCTGTGATTTACCAGTAAAACCCCAAGACACGTCAGAGCTAAGACGTCCAATCACTGATCATGAAGCAGAATTGCAGATGTGCACGTAAGTCACTGAAACAAAGTGGGGCAAAATTATTTTAGCGAAAATCAGGGGTCCCTAAGATGTCTTATCTCAGGAGACTGGGTCCACGCTATATCTGGTGCGCCACGGCAGAACGTCTGTGTAGCTGTTCCCCTATTCAACTCGGCCAATAAGAATCTCGCTATTGTAATATTTGATGCCTGGTATTGGTCGGCAGACAGCAACGTTGTGATCAGACGCTTGTTACCCAACCATACATGTTGCAAGGAACTGCAGCATTTTCAAGGCTATGTTATCACAAATAAAAATTCCGTGATAAATAGAAACACGATTGACAAACTGTATTATTGTGGGCATACGCCATTGCAATATTATGTCGTCCCAGAATACTGCAATGGCGTATATCCACAATAATACAGTTTGTCATTCTGCCCCATTGCAAGAAACGTTCAAAGACATTAGAGGCAGGATTATTTCGCGTATTGATTCTAGGTCAGGTTAAACGTCAATAACGTATACTTCATTCCCCCTTGTGTGATTAGACGAGAGCTGTTTTAACACACATTTGACGACTGCAAGCCAGTTATAAATAAGGAAACAAGTCGTGGGGATATCACGTGCTACACGTTTGTACTGTTAGAAGCCAATGGATATTCGTCTTCAGCCGGTACACGTATAGAACTGAGAAGTCTAGGTTGTTGCCCGATGAATACGCGAAATACTAGTGCCTCCAATGATAAACCATCGTCTCTAATGATGGTTTATCGCGGGAAAACTTGACTGTTAGCTGGGTTTCAACGTATTTTCAGTTTATGGAAAAATGGACCACTTGAAGTACACGCCCCCTGACGTCACTGCAGGGGAAAAGTACTGTGGGAAACAAAGCTTGTTTACAAACATGCTGATTTGTTAGTTGGTAATTGCAGAAAGCAAAAATTTTGCGCATTCGTAGATTTGCACGCAAGGGTAAAAAATTTGTTTCGATTTCATGGTTAAGATACGCAAATACATAAGATTAATGTTTACCTGAAAAAACGGCAAATTCCAAACAAATAATCAATTTTCTTGACGTACATCTTATCCGGGACATTTGACGCCAAACAGCTAAATGAAGGTTATGTTCGATTGCGGTATCCATGGAGATAGGAATTGTTTCCCACGCACCTGACTGAAGCTCCGCCTATTTTCAAGTCGTCCATTACTGGCCTTCGTCTGTACGTGGAGCTGTCACCCTATTTGACTGAGCCAATAAGAATACCGCTATCGTAATTTGTTATGCCTGTTACTGGTCTGCAGAAAGCTATGTTGCGTCAGGCGTGTATCACGTAATCATACACGCGTTGCAAGAAATTGCAGCGTTTTCCAAGGTATGTTGGCACAAAACATTTTCATTATATACCATCATTTCTAGCTATCGTTTATTTGAAACACTGCCTATCTCTTTAATTGAACCACTTAGAACTGTTCGGTTTCAACACGGAACGTCAGTAGTTTGTCCCAAAATTGTTCACACGTATCACAAATTGTATGATTTGCTACAAATGCTACAGTTTATTGAAGACCACGATTACTTTAAATATTTTCGCGGTTTTTCCAGTGTCTCTTACCATTGTGACTACACCGAGTGCCCGGCTTACCCGCTTACCCGGGGAGAAAATGAACGTTGGTGTAGAAAGAAGTCAGTTATGTTTTATTTGTTGTACGAAAGGCTAAAGGGTGTTCAAGTGGGCAATAGTCGTACTTTTATTTTTGTTTGAAATATTGTTAGATTTGTAGACGTTTCTTGGAAGTAAATTTTCCTCTTACAAAAAAAAATGCTCAGCCAGTTATCCCATAATAGAACTTCAAAGTCAACATTCATACGTTTTTAGTTATAATTCGCAATAGCCAATGAACAAAATAAATTAAAAAATTCACACACTGCCTGAAACGTTTTAAAATCCCTTACAAAATGATTTTGTATTTAAAAAAATTTTTCTAACATTTTGAATTTTTTTTTTTGCTTATTTTATAGATTTTTTTAAATACAAAATTTTTTTTGAAGTACGTTTTACAACATGCAGTAGTCCGTGACATGTAGTTCCAGTGTGGATTTTTTAATTTATTTATGTTATTTTGTGGCTTATAAGAACTAAAAACGTGTAAATTTTGACTTGTGCAATTATGGGGTAACTGGCAAAGGTAATTTTTTTTGTAAGAGGAAAGTGTACTCTGAAGTAACGTCTTAAAAAGTAACCTTATTTAATACGTATATGTCTGTGACTTGCTGGCGGCTGTTACGAAACGCGTTTGACTACTGCAAGCCAGTAGTAAGTAAGGAAATAATACGAAATGCTATCGCTTGCTGCCTGCTTGTACGGTTATAAGCCAATAGACAATTGATTGTGGCCAGTGAGTGTATAGGACTGACAAGTCTAAGCTGCTGCCAGATGAATCCGCGAAATTGACGTACCTCTAATAATGGATAGAGGTACGTAAATTTCGCAGATACATTCCAGGTCAGGTTGAACGCCAATTATGTATACTTCATTGTCATGTCTGTGACTTTCTGGCGGCTGTTACGAAACGCGTTTGACTACTGCAAGCCAGTAGTAAATAAGGAAATAATGCGAAGTGCTATCGCGTGCTACCTGCATGTGCGGTTATAAGCCAATAGATAAACGATTGTGGCCAGTGGGTGTATAGGACTGACAAGTCTAGGCTGCTGCCAGATGAATCCGCGAAATTGACGTACCTCTAATAATGGATATGGGCAGAAAAAATTCGTGGGTTCACTGACCTGTGGCTAGCCGCTGAGAATATCTGTGTATTCTAGACAGCAGATATTCATTGCCTGCTCGCTGACACTGTGATATCACATGATCAGAGTCTGCATCTAGTTAAGTTTTTATTATTGGATTAGCACCGTACAGGAGATGTTACAGAAGCCAATTAGGAAAGTGTTTCGGACTTAGGCCTACATTTGTTGGACTTAGGCCTACATTTGTTGGAATTCAAAAATAAAACCGGACATTTTTCAGGTCCATAATAATGGACCAATCTTAGAGACGATGGTTAGAGATGGTGAAACTTCGCGAATTCAATGATCTGCACGTTAGAATCAAATATCCTATGCATACTAAAGACCCGGCCATTTGTTTACTAGCTGCTACTCAGTGGAACAGCATACAATGAACGAATAGACATGGCTTGAGTATGCATAGGATATTTGATTCTAACATGCATGTCATTGAATTCGAAAAATTTCACAATCTCTAATAATTTATTTATTCCCATTTTCACACTTCTGCAACTTTATTTTAAGCGTGTGTATAAAATCTGTCATAGATCCCCAAATACAAACTCAGGAGTTACAGCGCATAAAAAAAAAATACTGACATGAACATAAAACTGAAACCATTAACATTATTTTGATCTCGTAATGTCATTTGACTTGAGCTTAGGCTGTCATGAGTAAATATATGCGAGTAATTTATTCAATGATGATTATAAATATGTTTCCCAGCCATTTTGAAGATTGTATATTTTTTTAGCATTCAGGTACAGGTAACATGAAAAGTTGTCAGAAAAATTTTAAAAGTGCAGGGTAGACAATAATTTTCATAATTATGTTTTAATTTTTGTATTTATACCAACGTTTTCCTATTATTTTAGACATAAATAGTTGTTTATCTGCCATAGTCTTACATAATGGCTCGTACACGTCCAAATTTCCACGTCACGGGTTTAAATACGACACTAAAACCACCTGACTTACCAAAATGAAATAATTCACACAGAATAACAATATTTTTGGTCTCCTCTATAAAATAACAAAATTAAATTTTTGTATTTAAAAAAATAATTTCTTTAATTTTTAAAAAGTACATATCCGTTAATTTCAAGACTCGGAATTTTTTAAATACAAATTTCTTTACACAGGATACCTTGTAGCTGACAAAATCTTTATTCAGCGTGAATTGTTTCTGTTCGGTAAGTATTTTAGTTTTAGTGTCGTACTTAAAACTGTGACATGCAAACTATGACTTTGACAAGCCATTGTGCAAAAACTACGATGGCTAAAAGGAATTTCATAAGAGCAAAATTTTGTCACAATTTATATCTGAATAAAGAAGAAAATCTGGTAAACAAAATTAAAAAATTGATGACGCAAATTGCCGTCTACCGTGCACTTAAATGCAATGAATGTGTGAACGGTACTCCATGACCTTCCGCCAGTGTGTATTTTGTATTGTATAAGTATAGAAGTAACGGTGCGGAACTGCGGTATCCAGCACATGTATCAAAACGCCACATTGCTTGCGCAGAGCTAAAGCTTTATTACACAATTATTTTCGTAGAGAATACAACCATTTGATTTCAGAGATGAAACTATAATTTAATAAAGTTGTTTACAAAAACCTCAAACGTTTAAAAAAATAGTTTTTATTCACAAGTTGGTTAGTAAATACAACTAGGCAAAACTGAAGAGCAATGAAAGTAGGGTTTGCTATATACTTAAACCCAAATTATATGTGCACACTTGAAATTGGGTGAATCTAATTTAGTGTATACTAGCCTATATATTAGTTTCTAATGCCGTATCTGGCCCAGGTATAATTTTTTTTATAGGTACGGGCACATTCTGAAATTAGGATATTCTGAATTTGAGGGATATTCTTCTAGCAATACAGTGTATAGTCTGTTCATGGTAATGTGGGCACTACACTTTATTTCTATTCTGACTTCAGTCCTCGTGTCACTTTTTATGTGGACGTTACCACGTGACATATAAATTTAAATTTTACACACTTCACCACTCTCAAAAACCAAAATGTATGAACATAGGTTAGTGATCATAGGGAGTGCTTACTTTATCGTGAATGGCTTGTACAGTGACGGCGAACGTGCGAGTGATTTGAAAAACGTCAAGTGTCTAGCAGGTTGCAATGTAGATGACTATTCATCACGTAGACAGGTTCTTCAGATTGTCGCCGTTTTAATTAATGAGCACATAGAAAATGTACACGTGTTTCAAATCTCTCACGTGGGAACAAGTCGCCGACAAGTAATCGGCAGGCGAATGGAACGCACAAAGCAAGTTAACGGACTCACCTGTCGACGCGGTGCGATGGGTGGCTGCCGGCGATTCTCTACTCAGCAGGGACGTCACCGATGTTCGCACGGACGACTCATGGTCCTCGACAGCGGACCGGACACGTTTTCTTCCCCGGCGTCGAAGTCACTGGCTGCCAATTTATTATATTTATACAAGCACACACACACGGCACCTTTTATTTTTCGCCCCCTTTTATCCGCGGCGTCGGTAATTCTCGGGTGCGCACGAATCCGGAGACTTGTAATGCCCGTCCCGTCGACTCCAGGTCAGGTCCTAAGCTCTCCGGGAGGTGGTTTTCTCCTCGACGAACCAGCTGGGAGGAGGCATGTTCGCGTAGCGCGAGCACTTGGACGGCGTGGTTCAAAGACAATCGGTGGCGGCGCCGCCTTGCGTACTATCCGAGGCGAGGTGCGCGCATCGTCTGGTCCAGGAGGAACCCTTTCAGCTCGCGGGCGAAGGGATGGTAGGTGTAAAGGAGGGGTCGATGGGGGTTTGTAAGGCAGGTGTGGGGAGGGGTGAGGAGCGGCGGGCAAGCGACAGGCTTCCCTAGCCTTGACCGACCCAGCCACTACGCGAGTCAACAAACTGCCCACTTACCACTCGTGAGCGCAGGAGGGGAAGAAGGGGAGAGCGTGGCCGGGGAAAGGGTATCTGGCTTCCTCCTCCCTGCTCTGCCGACGTCGTCGGGATTCCTGTTTCCTCTTTAGCTTCCTGTCGGTCGCCGACGTCGTCTTCTTCCGCGGCTCTAAGGACCGGTCGTCGGAGGGACGGCCTCGTCAGCTTGACTCGGGCGGTCGTCGCGAACTCAAGACGCGAGTGCGGGCCGCCGATGTCCGACGCCTTCCCTCCCTCCATCATTCTCGTCCTTCCACCTGCCCGTGGGAGGGGCAGAGTGGACACGGGGGAGTAGGAGAGGGGCTCCCCTCCAACCATCGACGAGCGAGAGAGGGCAGGAGGGGAAAACAGAGGCAGACGGAAAGGGCAACGACACCGAAAAACGACGACGTACGGACCGGGGCAGTCTGCCGCCTCTCTTTCTCTCTCTTTCGTTCCATTCTGTCTTCCTCTCACGCGTAAGAGCGGTGCAGTGAGGAGGGAGAGAAAGGAATTCGTAAGTGATTACGACGTTGTGAGTTGCGGCGGACGAAGTGGCTTTAGGGGGAAGGCGGGAAGGGGCAGCCCGCCGTGATATCTGCAACTGTACTCGCGTTCATGTCTCTTCCTAAGGTGATTACGTGCTCTGTGGCGAGCACGACTCGCAAGAATATTAGCGACTGGAAACTGACAAACATTTGTCAACTGACTGACTTTACAAAATTTCTTTTCATGAGTATGATTGCAACATAGTTGTCGCGTCTATTTTGTATTTCGAATTATTTAAAAATATTCAAATGCGAATGAAAAGTCATAATTAAACAAATGCGAAAATTACTTAAAAAGTTTTTTTTTTTTAATCTGCTGTCAGCAAAGTAGTGAATATTCGTTTAATCTTATTTTCCGGTGCGTCTGAAGGTTTGGCATATCGTTATTCGTGCACACCAATGACCGCACAGGAAATATACGCATTTTAGATATTGTTTTGGAAGTTTACGCACGCTACAATACAACACCAGCTTGAGATTCATTGATACCGAACCTCAGTACTCAACGTTAAGGCGGCTGCCTCGGCGGACGTGTGTTGCGGGTTTGAGGCCTAGAAGCTTATCACGCCTCGCCCTGTCCTCTAGACAATTGATCTAGACACAAGTCGCTGAGTTGGTGTACAGTCTTATCACCGGCAGATTGTCTCTATGACGATATAAATTATGAAGTAATATTGAAAATGTGGGTTTTTTTGTTCACATCTATTCCTTAATTAAATACTCTGTACCCATACTTTTTTGTATTCAGAGGGGGAGGGGGTCCATGGGGTCCAGCCCCCTCCCCTTTTCCTGATATAAAGTTCTTAAGATTTTTTAATGTTTGTTGCAATGGAAGTTTACAATTAGAATTTATTGGTTTGTGGATATACGCCATTGCTCATGCTTTGTAGACCGATCTTGTATTGAAAGACAAAGTGACAAAATACGAAAAACGTAAAAGAGCACATAAGACGTCAGAAAAACAATCCCAGAGGAACTCCGTCAGTTTATATATATATATATATATATATATATATATATATATATATATATATATATATATATATATATAAATCTTTTAGAATTTTTGCTTATATATATATATATATATATATATATATATATATATATCAGCAAAAATTCTAAAGATAGAGTTCAGTCAAGAAATTGACAACACCCAAACACAAAAGGAAGAAAAACACAAAGAAAAACCAGATTCCCAATATGAGAAAAGATAAAAAAAAACATAAATAGTGGGCAGTGTACAACAAATAAAAGATAAGGAGACAACACAACGCGAGTTAAAATCAACGAAAAAATGCGGCTATAAGTCGAATGTAACACGTCCGTCAAAACACCTCATCGCTTCTAGGCGCGACGGACTAACCTAGCTTGCAGTGTTTTCGTAGAAACAGTTTTTCAACGGGACTTTAAGCGAAGACCCGGTTATTTTATTTGTAGAAAGTAAGTCCAATGCAGGTTTCTGTGATTTCGTTTCCCAATTACGGTTGATATTTTCTCAGCTACAGCAAAAAAAAAAAAAAAAGTAATTTTGATCACATTTGAGGAGCTTGAAAATCATGTTTCTAATAAGCGGACGGCATTTTTTAAATCTTAGGGACACAGTTTTAAGCGTGTCTTCTTTTCGTAGATGAACACATTGGAAATATTTTAGTAGTTACAGAAGGAAAAATACATTGCGTACCACGCTACAGCCCGGCTCACACGCTAGGTCCACTAATTATTAAGGGTGCTGCCTACCGTAACGCCTAAAATGCGCTACAGTGTGTTTGTAAACAGGTTTATTTTTTAAACGCTGCTGTTCCACGCGAGCTCATAGTGCCAACGTACCACATGAAAACGCGCCTCTGACGTGGTCATAATGTCGTTACTCACAGCATGCGCATTTGAAACAATGTTTCTAAACCCTCTAACATAGCTGTAAACGTCCTTACAGGCAGGCGATAAGAGTTAACACTGGCTCGCGCGCAGGGCGATATTTTGGTCGTTGGCTTCTTCCTACATGGTTTTAAGCGATGGCCATACTTTTGTACTTAGCACTTTGTAAAGTCCAGCGCATGTTTCTCTACTTTTGTTTTACGATTCCATTTGGTATTTTTACATGACAGCAGTCTGAAAAAAAAAACAGTTTTTAGCCATTTTGAGTTGTCCAGAAACAATGTTTCTAAGCATGTTATCTATAAAGAAAAAATAGAGAAGCATAGTATTAAACGCATTTTCTTTTCGTACATAAACATATCGAACACACATTTACCAGTATCTCTTAAAATGAACTTTCTTCTTACACTCTTGCAACAATGTTCGTACGACAGCTGTATAGAGCTCGTAAGAGGGATCGGTACACCTCATCTGCGAATTATTAATTTTCCGCTGCAAGTTCCATAAAAATATTTATGTAAACCCACCGCCTGACAAGGCATAGATATTACTTAAAGAGGGCGTGGTACATATATTCAACGCTAAAAGCATTCATCTATAACTGTGTGTTTCTTGAAGCCAATTTGCGAAAATTAAACAATAGCAATCCTAGACAATAGTTTTAGCCAACGTTTTAAACAAAATTGTTTCCAGTGTTACGAACTTCTGAGGCACAATCTCTGACGCCGGAACCTCGTGCATTTAACTGCGGCGCAAGGGATCACGCGTAACGAATTAGTAATTCTGGATAAATATTTACTCATTAAGATGGCAAATACCGTTATCTTGTATTGTCATTGAGTATTTTATCTGTATTGGCTTCGAAAAAAGCGTAGAAATCAATTGATAATTTCATAGTTTATTTCACGCATTCTTAGGAATTATCAAATTGTTATATCTTCACTACATTTCTTAATTTTTGACTAGAAACCGTCCGGAGGACGAGAGTCGTTTGTCCCTGTGGACGGTCACAAATGTAGTATAAGCACAAGTAGTCAGCAATACCAACTGTATACAATGTACGGAACTGTGTCACGTGCCATTTATATTTATAAAACACAAAAGAAAATGCACAGGACAAATTAAGAGCGGAAGTGTCGTTATTCCAAAATAGCAGTTACTTGTCACCTACCTACCCGCGCGTTAGAGGCTCCGAAATGAAGGATACATACGGTCGACCTTGAAGCTCGCATCAAATGCAGCATCGCCTCAACGAGCCAAGCGCTGAACTAGCGTGCAATGTTCCCGCCAAAACGTTTTTACTATTTGACGCTAAGCGGTGACCACATAATTTTATTGGTGGAACGTCTGCAACTAAGTTCAGTGCAGGTCGCAGTATAAGTTTCACAGACATCCGGTTAGTACGTTTTACAGTACGGCAGTCTGAAAAGACCATTTTTAGCTGTATTGAAGGGCTTAGAAACAGTGTCTTGAGGTTCCGACCTAGTCTGAAGTTGTTCTTATTTTCATACGTTGCCACAACAAACACATGTGGAATATTTTCGTAGAAAAATCCTCTTTACGAACACACTACAACGCATTTGGAAGCGTGGGGTAGGCGGCGCCATTAAAGGTTGGTTCACAATTTAAAAACCTAACCGCAGAACATATAACATAACAGTAGGAACTGCGCACGACCAAACGCCTTGTGCAAAATTAGTTCCTTGCTGTATAAAAGTCAACCCAAGGCCATTGAAACATACCTGAAGTGGGACCGTATTCGGAGATAAAAGGATGTACAGAAACAAATTGCCTGCAAACTGCACAGCGGAAAACAGTATTTACAATATAGAAACATAGTTTTTAACATAAAAATTTCCTATTCCTGCTTTGTTTTGGTCTCGTGTATTTTTGGAGGTTAAGCCAACATGGCGGACATTCACAGACTCCTTTGCTGTGATTGGTTGCTGTCCTAAGCGTACGCCCAAGAAATGAAATATTACCATTTTTTATGTCTGCATCTCTATGCACACGATCACTTTTTTGGTGTTGTGAAACAATATGTAAGAATACACAGAGGTTAGTTCTTGTGCGAACGACCTATGTTCTATGCTAGTTTGTTAATTGTGAACCCACCTTAAAGCCCTATACACAATTGAAAACTTTAGCATTTGGCTTTACGATAGCTTTCAATACATGGCTTATTATGGAGTCATGCACAATGGCGTCGCCAAAGCTAAAGTTAATTAGCCTTGACTTTACGGTTCCGAAAAACTGAAACCTAATGTCACAGTCAAGATGGCCGGTCGCAAATATCGAGCTGATTATGTATGCTAGAACGAAACATGTTTATTTCTGAGTACAGTTTTGTTCTCCAGTGTTGGGATTTCGTGAAAAAATAACAAGTTTTTCTTAAACGTACTCGATAAAACGTGGTAAGTAGCGTTGGAGAAATATTCGCAATATGCGTCATTATATGGCGTTGTTTTTGTTGTAAAAATAATAATATAATGAATTATAAATAGGAGTTATTATATAAATATCTACGTGATATGCTTTTACGGTAAATATATAGTAATTTATATCACAATATTTCCGTTTCAAAAAACAAATTTCCAATCGTTCTCAGCTGTCGTTTATTTAACTTTTTATTTGTATTGTGTATTGACGAAATACATAAAGTAACGAAAACGTTAAGTCAAATGTTAGGGAAAGTACTAAATTGTGTATAGGGCTTAACTCGACCACCGTGCATCTCGATGTTCACGTAGAGACGTATTGACCGAGGGCTGGGTGTGGCGATGACAATGGCGCTGCAGATACAGGACAATAACACGGCTGTGGGCCTCCGGGCAACAACATCGTAACTCCATTCTCGAGCAAAACAATTATTCACGCCACTCCCGACCACATGCTGTGTTAGACGTCATATGGCATTCAAAGAGCCGGACTATCCGCGTATTCGTTAGGGTGTTGCCTTGTTTCCAAACAATTCTACGTATGTATTTGCATAAAGTTTACTGTACGTAATGACATACGCTTCATGTGTGGTGAGTGTTGCATATGTCACAGGCCTAACACAAAAACAACTATTTAGAATACAAACTGTCCCTTTCTCAAATAGTTGAGCGGAGTGTAAAACACATAATCCCTTCCCCATTTACTAGTGGCCGACATCGAGATTGTACATCAGTTGGTCGCCTACGATAAGGCAGGGATTTGCACGCGTTTCTTTAGTTGGCGGAGAAATTGAACTTACTCTGCGTTTTTCCGACCGGGAGTATACTACACTTACAATCAAAACGCTTGCAGAAAAATTAAATCTCGGATAATGGTTACATCGTTTCCGGTTCCGTCATGTTGTTTCCTCGTCTTGTTATCTCGTTTACAGTGTTCGCCACGTTAAATTGGACATGGCGTCGCATATAATTTATTACTAATATTGATGACTGAAACCTCGTGTTTTACGTACTTTATGGGTAGGAAATAGCCCTAGCAACGTAGCCAGAAAACGGAGACAGCAAATTTCGTGCAGTGACCTACATTTTTTTCTTAAATGTCAGTATTTAAGGTACTTGATTAAAATCAATTTGGGTAATTATTCATGGATGTTCAAGAACGTAGAGTCACAATTAAGACAAGTAACAATAGCGGGGTTTATTGCAGACCTTCCTGACCGCTAGTTTAGCACATTATCTTCAAGGGAAATAAAATACTTAAGATAATATTATAGGTAGGGACCTGTGTTCTTCGCGAAAATAATTTTGCCTCACTTTGTTTCCGTGCCTTACGTACACATCTGAAGTTCTGCTTCGTGGTCAGTGATTGCACTGTAAAAAAAGTGAGCAATATTACTAATCATATATATGGTAATATTCCCCAACCTTGAGAGGGAAATCTGATTTCCTAATATGTGTGGAAATTTCCGCAAGGTAGTGTATTCGCCACACAAACCACTCGGAAGTTTCGCTCGCACGTTGTGTCAGATTGTCCTAGAGGGCTTGCGCCAATATGTAATGAAAAATTACATTACCAGTTGACTTACTTTCCTTGACACGCGTTGAGTAATTTTCCCTCACTTGTAGAGTAATTAGCTTCAATTACATGTAGAGTAAATTTGCCTCAATTTTTTTTACGGTGTGGATATTTTGACTGTCACAAGCCCTGAAATTTTACCGGCAAATCACAGACGTGTGGTGTTGCAGGAACGTTTTTCTAACTGGCTCAGTCAAATGAGATACGGCTCTTCACACAGACACACTGCCAATAACCATGAAGCAGATTTGCAGATGTGTACGTAAGGCACTGAAACATACTGTGGCAGAATTCTTTTCGCGAAAAAACAGGGTCCCTAATTATAGGTACGTGTATGTTCCTCAATTTAGTGTATGACTGGGTTTTCGCCAAGACAAAGTTTTATTTTTATTTTTGCGTGAAACTATAGGAAAAGTGCAACAATTCAAGACCTTTGCTCCAATTTCTTATCCCCTGACATTGAGGATGCTGACTGTGATAAAAAGGACAAAATTATGCACGCCTCTGTCTGTTTTTTAAACTCCAACATTCTTTATTATTTTGTATAATTTACCTTTATTGTTGTATATAATGACTTCTTACAAGCGCAGAACTTCTTGTTCTGGCATCTTGGGTATTGTCAATATATTAACTTTCCGATGCGCTCATTATCGAAGGAGTTTCTTGATCACGTCGGTCTCTGTCATTGTGCATCAGCAGAACATCTATCCATTTGAACCCGTTATAGGTCGTTCGGGATAAAGTGAGCACTAAAAATTTAACCTTTGAAAAATATCACTAGCCGTTACTGCATTTAATAAAACGTGACACATAGTCCTCTTACTGCTTGTATGGTTGGCAGCGAAGTTACGCAATATAGTTCCCTGTATTTTCCTATTTAAATTCAACAAAACTGAAACAAAATCAAATCGAAATCGACGTAATTGTATTGCATATAATAATTAGTAATTTTTTAAATCAAACTGTATCGATTCATTCTGACTGTACATTAAATCTTACATGCGCAAACATCAAGTGATGTGTCCAGAGGGGATAGATAGGCCTATTGCCAGGCGTCAGCCGTTACGCGCGGAAAGATACGAATTATCTGAAAGTAGAACTTTAGCAGGACTTTTCTGGGTGTTCACTTTATCCCGAACCGCCTATAAACGTAATTTAACAGCGGTTTTACACGTCTGCTCGGATATTTATAATTTCAGTGAGGCAAGTATGGGTTAATATTTCTCAGGTATTTGCAGCAGACTAAACTTTGCGCAGATCAGTATACTGACACGACTAGCGTTTGACAAACACCCCCCCCCCCCCACACACACACACACAAATTTAATTTTATATATATTTTTAAAAAAGTATTCCATTTCAGCAGGCGAGTTTGCCGAAAAATATTTTATGGCACTGTAAATAATATAAAAGTAAACAGCGCTGGTAGGCTATTTGGCACAATTAAGGTAATTTTGCCTTCTCTTACACTGAACCTTTTAGATTTCGCACAGAAATGCTACATTTGACACATGAAAATTAATACTGAGACGGAAATAGTATTATACTAAATAAATGTAGAAAGAAAACATAAACACTTCCAAAAAATAATACTCTGTGACATCAAACAATTTTCGTACAGGCACTCAAAAACACTGAGTTTTATCAGGTAGTCTACTAAATCAAACATGATCTACAGAAAAGATTTAAACTAATGAATTTCGAGTACTACGCTATATATCAAACAAAAACACTACATAAACAATAAATGAATACACATATAAATAACGATGAGATGATAAAGAAATGTTTATGTATTGTAAATAAGGTGAAGCTATGTTCTCTAAACTAAAACATAACTTAGAATCCTTAACCCGTTCCTTGCAGCTCTGGTTGCCGGCAAAAACAACACGCAAAGTGAAATGAGTCACGTATACCCGTACTAAGTCGCCTCTGCTCTGAATAACACAAACGACTTTCAAGAACCCGTGCTAATGTAATGTTATACAAAACTCAGGCACTAAAAAGGGAAAGATTCATAGCAACGTGCTGAAATAATACCGTAATTTTCAGTAGCTTAGGTTACCAGCCTGATATCACGAGGCTAAACTAAATACTCCATAAATTTGCATTTTTATTAACGTCTGTCAGTTCCGTTGCTCAACAGCGAACACAAAGTTGGATACAAATGGACTATTAAAAAAAAAAAAAAAAAAAAAAAAAAAAAAACATTTAAATGAAGAACGTGAAAATAAAATGTACTCTTGACTCCAAGGAATGTATAACCTGTTCATCAACTAAATCTGTTGTACAGAGTTGACCGCTATGATATGGCAGAGTAAAAATTTCTAATATCTTGTTCCACGGGCTACACGTTTACAACCAAATTTATGAGCCATCTGCTGATAAGCTACAGTTACACTGACGTGACGGAACATGTAGGCACCCCTACTTAAGGCGGCCGCCTGTTTTAAGCTTCAAATGTGTTGCAGTGTGTTCGTAAACAGGTTTTTCCAACGAAACAGTTCCACGTGTGTTCATTGTGCCAACGTACGAAAAGAAAAAATAATTAAGACGAGGTCGGAATCTCTGTGTTAAGACACTGCGGTCTTTAAAAACACTGTTTCTAAGCCCTCAAACATAGCTAAAAACGGCCTTTTCAGACTGCCGTTCTTCAAAATGTACTGACCGGATGTATGTGAAACTCAGATTGCCACCTGCACTGAACGTAGTTGGAGACTTTCCACCAATAAAATTATATGGTCACCGCTTAATGTCCCATAGTAAAAACGGTTCGGCGGGAACCTTGGACGCTAGTTCAGCGCTTGGGTCGTTAAGGCAATGCGGCATTTGATGAGCGTTTCAAGGTCTCCCTTATGTCTCCGTCATTTCTAAGCCTCTAACGCGCAGGTAGACGACGCTCTTAAGGGTGTTCAAGTGTGATAAAATCATAATTTAATATTTATATGAAATAATAATAGTTTTGTAGACGATACTTGTGAGTACAGTTTCCTCATACGAAACAATTTTAACTCGCATAGTTTTCTCATAACGGTGTGCCAAAGTCAAAATTGGCATGTTCTGCTGCCATGCAAATAGTGAAAACCAATTGACTTACGTAAGTGAAATAATTCACAGTGAACTAACATGCCGCGGGCTACGTAATTAAACATTTCTAAAAAAAAATCCCGTGAACTATTTTTGTACTTGAAAAAATTGCTGCATTTTCAACTTTTTTTCCTGTACTTTTGCGATTTTTTTTTTAAATTCAAAATATTATGTTATGGTCTTTTAAATACTTTATTGCATAGCTCATGGGTTGTAATATCACAGCGAATTATTTTATTCAAGTAAGTCAGTTGGTTTTTACTATTTGCATGGCAGCAGAACAAGCAAATTTTGTCTTTGTCGCACCGTTATGAGAAAACTATGAGAGCTAAAATTGTTTTGTAAGAGGAAATTGTACTCACAAGTATCGCCTACAAAACTAGAACTACTTCATAAAGATATCAAACTAAGACTTTATCGCACTTGAAAACCCTTAAGGTTGCCGCCTGCTCAGACCGCCGATTGACTAACAGACTCCCGCGCTACCGTGGAAGATGTACAACCTGACCACTCACTGGGCGAGAAGGCAATGCACAAGTAGATGAAGATAGAGTGTACATATTGTAGAGTTCAACTGGCTGGTCGTTGAACCCAAGACATTTACGAGTCCCTTACGTTGACGAATAAAACCAATGTTTGAACATACCGTAATTAGGGTTAATGTTTTGAATTAATAACGAGGTTATTGATATGTGTTACACAGAATACGTGTGAAATTTGACTATGTACAATTGGATGAAAGAGAATTAGAGATGATTATGGGTCGGAAAATTTCGCTGATTCAATGACCTACATGTTAGAATGCATTATACTGTGCATACTCAAGTCCCTACCAATTGTCCACCAGCTGCTACTCAGTGGAACAACAGACAATGAACGAACATACGGGGCTTGAATATGCATAGGTAGAGACATGAACTTTTCGCGAAAAGAATTTTGCCCCACTTTGTTCCAGTGCCTTATGTGCACGTCTGCAGACTTGCTTCACGGTCAGAGATTGGATGTTTTGACATTCGTGTGTCGTGGGGTTTTACACGCAAATCACAGACGTGTGGTGTTACAGTAATCTTATTATGATTGGTACAGTCAAATGAGAAACGTCAAAGTTCAAAGGCACGCTGCCAATACCCATGAAGCAGAACTGCAGACGTGCACATAAGGCACTGGAACAAAGTGGGGCAAAATTCTTTTCGCGAAAAGTTCATGTCTCTATGCATAGGACAATGGATTCTAGCATGTGGGTCATTGAATTTGCGAAATTTTCCTGACCCTGGAGATGATGGTTTATCGCGGGAAAATTTGACTGTTAGCTGGATTCCAAAGCGTACCAGAAGATTACTGGTCTCAGCTTGTACTTGGAGCTGTTACCGTATTTCACTGAGCCAATAAGAATCCCGAAGTTTGTAATATTTGATACATATTTATTGGTCTGCGGACACCTACGTTATATCATAAGTATATAGTCGTATCATATATGTTGCATGAAAGTAAACTACGGCGTTTTCAATGCTATGTTGGCACAAAACATTTTCGTGATATACAATAATCACTAACGAGAATAAATAGTTTACCAAAGCTCAGGAGTACTCGAGAAATGGGCGTGGTCTCCCGTATCACTGCGAACGGTAATTAGTTGGCTCCGGCGAGGGTTAGCCGGGGTATAGTACGATGTAAGTTGCTTACGGAAACGTACTGAGTCGGTAGTGCTGGTCACGTGACTGGATCTACTCGGTCGTTGGATGCTTAACGAGCGGTCGTAAATCTGAAGAGTAGTTATACTTGGCGGCCTTTTTAAATAATAATAGCAAAATCTGCAGAAGCGGTGATTTCAGTCGCCGATCTGGCAGATCTATTATATTAGGCCAGGTTAAAAGAGCGAAGAATATCCTTTTGTGCTGGTATATTGTACGTATGTAGCATTAAAATTGCGTACTAGTAATAATAATTTATTCCATATCTGAATTACGTACTCTGGCGACATTTTTACTTGATAAACTGCTCCAGACTTCTTGTTCAACAAAAGTACTTTGATCCGACATCGTATTTTCCGTGAATATGCATTCAAACCGCCTTATAACATATTTTTTTCTATTATGTACACAAATGGGAGTTTGTTTGTTTACTTTTTACGCGCGCTTTCCTTTGTATCGTCTGCTCTCTACCTGCTTCCGAGCAGGGTAGATCTACGGGATCCGGCGACGGGATGCAGTTGAACATTTTGAGATCTTGAGGGCCGGTAGATCTTTATATCGCATGACGTTTCCGACCGATTAACTCGTAGAGTGGATCCACAGTAGTTTCCGTAAGTGCCTGTAGAGATAGGTTAAAATGGTTAGTTCGCAAATAGGACGCCTAGGGCCCCGCTGTCGGTGGGCGTCAACAGTCGCGGTCTTGCCCACGAATACAGGGCCCAAGTTAATAACTTTGAAGAGTTTACAGTGAGTCCATACAGGGGTGTTAGACGTACCAGTTTTCAGGGTGCTGTACCATGTATCAGGATACTTTCATCATGGTATGCGAAAGTACCAGGATTTCAGAATTGTGCATTCAGTTGTATTAAAATGCATAGTTAAACAATATTTTCAGCAGAACCTTCCTACACAAAAATAAGTTTTTTTTTTGCATGACACAACTTCTGAATTCTGAGCATGAATCTGCGCATATAGTTATTGCATCATCCAAGCTTTGCAACGAGTGCAAACTGTTGCCTGTTGGGTGTTCGCAACACTTACTTGTTTTCTCTTTATCTAACACCTGTGGTAGACGTGAACGGGTGAACCTCCAATTTTTTGTTAACTAGGAGTATTTTTTGAAGATTTTTAATATTTTTTTCTCTAAAAATACTTAAGACACGTTTTAGTACTTCATATTTTTTCATGCGATTTTTTTTCAAACATGTATCACGTTTTCGTTTAAAGTACCAACTTTTTTGTGGTATCAGTACCAGTATTTTTGAGTTACCATATAACATCCCTGTACTGGGCCCTGCTACGGGCCAGCAGCCTGGCTAGAGTGCGTTGTTGCGGTTCTCACACGAGTTAATTAGTAAGTCGTAAATAGACCGCACTTTGGACCGTTAGCCCCGGCGAGCGCGTGTCTTCGAACCGAAACAAAGCTAATTGGCTTCTAGCGGCGTCGTGTTCTGTGCCAACTGCGGAAACTCCAAGTCAGGCTGGTGATTTTCGTCACAGGCGTGGGACAGAAAAAACGATCTGGTGTACTGATTGGAGTCACGTTTCCTTAGTTAGAAATAATTGTATTTATTCGTTAGTTACCCGGCCACCCAAAAATACGTTAAATTAATACAAACGTTGGTCCTCGTTGACAGTGAAACGACCTTGTAGGTGCCATTCTTAGGCGTGTTGCGATAGTAAGCAGAGTGGCTCTAAGAATGAGTTTGTACTTATATTTCTAAAAGTAGCTTTGTTGGTAGCTAGTGGTGTAAACACACTCAATTAGTCAGAGAGAAATAGATGAATCCGAGGAAAAGTATATAGAAGACGTAGCGTAAATCAGGGATGTCGACAGGGGGGCTTTATGGTGAAAACTGCTCCATAGATATTTTAGGAAAGATTTTGTGGTTTGAGGGTGGGGGGAAGGTAAGCAATCGCGTATAAAACTTTTTTGTTTGTATTTTCTGTTTATGTGGGAGCAGGTATCCATATTTTGAAATCGTTACGTAAGTCATTGTTATTGATATATTGTAACATTATTTCTTCTGATAATAAACAATAAAGATTTATGCTCACTCTCAACCGAACTTCTCTCGACAAAAACTGTCGAAGCCGAAAATAAAAATACAGATTTTCGCTTCCCATTTTTGTGAAAAATGTGCATACTATTTATTATACATTATCAAACAAGGAATGTAGAGTGTCAATGTGTGTGGCACTTGAGTGTTGTGCGAGGAAGTTGGTAGGGTGTCGTAGTACTGTCTAAGGGTGATGGCTTCGCACCGAAAAAAAAAAATTGTGTTAATAACTAGAAGTACTCGCCTGGGTTATAAACTGTCTTGAACAGTTTTTCAGATATATTATTTTTATCGCAAAATAGCTAATCTTATTCACAATATCTCAAACTGTGAAAAGAAAACACATTTCAAACTATGCTGGTATGATCTTAAAAATAATGTACGCCTGTTGCACATGCATTTTTCGGAACCCTCAAAACAGTTAAGAGTTTTTTTTTCAGGTTTCTCATCTAGAAAAATAAAACGTGATTTATAAACATAAATACAGAAACATTGGCCGGACCTTACGTATTACGTTTCACAAACAAAATTGTAGAGCCTCCATCTTAGTCTCACAGGAAAATTACTACTATCTAAACACTGCGTGGCGGTTTAGTGACGATAGTATTGTTGATGAGACGCGCCAGTATCGCCTAAACTGCTACTATACAGGACGTCCCATAAGTCCGGTCTCATATGGCAAATATAAATTGGTGAAATATGGAATGTTTTAATAGTGTTGTAATGTGTTGGCGTAAGACAACAGCGGTGTGTTCACTTCCAAGTGTCATTAAAACAGAAAATGCTCAAATTGATGGCAGCCATGTACTTTGCACATGCGTATGCGATGGTTCAAATTGCTTTGTACACGGCGGGATGGAGCGGCATGTAGTAGTATTGTTGTTATTCACAATTACATGTCATTACACTACAACACTATTAAAACATTCCAGATATCACCAATTTCTATTTGCCCTATGAGATTGGACTTATGGGACACCTGTATTATTATTATTATTTTTACTTTTCCAGCGGGTAAAGATTCACTTAGGGACTTCTTTAAGGTAGGCCATCATCCGGCGTGTTGAATTTTCAATGCATAAATCATAACTTTTTCATTGAAATTAAATTGTTGTAGCGCTTTCATATTACACAAAAGCCACGGGATAAGTCTCCCACTTTTTTACTTACGCACTAACTGAAGACTCAGAAAAGACAATAATATATTCATTTCAGCGCATCTTTATCGTACGGCCTCATTCCATGCCATCCTTCAGGATGTACAGATTGTCAACGTGCTTTCAATAATAACATCTGCTTTCAGGGTGCGATCCCCTGGCACTCGGGTATCATATCCTCATACGATATTTATACATGTTATAAACCGCACGTTAAGTTATCCACCATTGATACTAAGGAAATATCATGTTATCAGACCTGCATATGTAAACTAATTTGACCAACTTGTTTCTATCAACCTTATATTTGATATTATTTCGCGCACTGAAAGTTTCAAGTAACAGGCGAAGATTTACGGAAACATATCGCAAACCCAATGCAATACCAACATATCTCAAAATATGTCATTTTAAGATAAATGCATTTGTACATATATACGATCTTTAAATTTTTGGATTGTCTCAGTGTAACGTCAACACAACTCAAAATATAATTGTATTGCATTGAAACATAACGTATGTTGTTTATACTCACATAAATTCTATAAATGTTAGTATTGCACTAATTACTGTTACTTGGCAAAAGTGTTCAAAACAAAACTTTTTTTTTAATGTTTGGAATGCTTTTATTCGTTATGTTAGTGTTGTATTAGTTAGAGAAAATTATCCTGTATTTCACCATTTACATAACTAAAAAATGTTGTTTTTAGTTGTGTTGTAATTGTATTGGGGGTGCGATATACTGAGAAGTAGTGTTTCGGTCGGCAAGTTAATAATAAGTTGTTTCGTGTTTCGAATGGAACGCTACCCCGTTTTTGGTATTTCGGAAGCGTAGCTATATATGATAAATACTAGTATTATAAATCGTGTTCCGTGATCAGATAACTACACTAGTTGTCTGAAACACGGAAAGAAACAGAATTGTTCTTACTTTATTAAATGACCTTAAAACGTCAAAGCTAGCTGCGTTTAAATTTGAACAGATTTCCCAAAATTTGAATGACTAAATAAACACTTTATTTATATTTTAAGCATGTTTGTATCCTTCCGCTGCATGTCAAGAGCATTTATTTACAGTATCTTGAACAATATTTACGTCTACATTCCAATACTCATTAAACTAATACTATCTATTATATATTTACTCATTAAATACACGAGTGATAAATAACAACCATCATTAGTAGTAAGTTGTTATAAATACCTGCAAGTTAACAAGACTTTGATTGTTATTTCAAAACTATTTTGACATAAATTCGTCCTGGCAAATTGTAAATCTAACCACTCCGTGGAAAATACCCAGTGAACGGTAACATTTAAAGACATCTCTAGGATGAAGAAGAAATTATTATTAACTGATGCTCAAAACCGCTCGTAGTTTTATTAGTCTTCAAATTGCACTCAAAATGCTTCTACTGGTCAACGATCTTGACGTGATTTCTAGACGAATATATGAAACGTAGCAAAAAGTTGCGTATAGACGAAAAAAAAAAAATACTAAACAGAAAAAATAGCAACGACAGTTTCTGCTAACGTTTAGCAAGTTTGATCCTGCAGTCTGTATAACCGTAAATTAGTTGCTATAAAATTTTATAAAAAAAGTTTTAAAACAAACAAATATGTTTAATTTTACAGTAATTCACGATATATGTATTTAAACGAAAATTTATGTGTAGATGCGTTTGGTAATCTTCTGCCGAACATTTAAGGAACTGAAGCAACGATTGTTGAAGGGGAGTTAATAGCATATTGTAATTTTTTAAATATTGTTTACACGTGTATGAGACGTGGTTTGTTTTATAGAAAATAGAAATCTATTGTGACTGTTTTTTACTGTAATGAAAATTTCTTAGCTTTCATAGGTTTTGTGTAATAGCGTGTCAAAGTCCAAATTTGCATAAAACTGTTTTATACTAGGAAAATCAACAAACTTACTGAAATGAAATAATTCACACTGAAGGACAGTGTCACTAGCTACGTCAGGGTTTGTATACAAACAGCATAGAATATATTTTGTATTTCAAGAATACTGAAATTGAAATTAGAAAAGTCAATGGTCTGCATGATTTAAAAAAATACAAAACTTGATTCAATACTGTTTTTTTATATGTCTTGGCGTAGCCCATGACAATGTTCTTCAGAGCGAACTATTCCATTTCGTTAAGTCATTTGGTTTTCCTTTCTAGTATAAAACTATTTTATGTAAATTTGAACTTTAAAATGCTATTAAACATAAACTATGAACGCTCAAAAATTTTCATTACTGTTAAAAATAGCAACAATGTATGTCTAACAAAACAAACCATACCCCGTACAAATTTTTACAAAAATATTAAAACAATTAAAATGTTTACTCGGCTGCCGTCTTTATGTTTAAGTATATGCAGTAACTGACAATTATTTTTTCTCTGAGGTTTATTATGTGAGTGTACTGTAGACCACATGTATCTAAGAGGTGATACTGCAATAAATAGGCTATCTGGTGTTACTTCTAAATTCATATAGCATCACATGTACAAAAAACTCCAGCTATTGTATTAAGTTTCTTAAATTCAGACGACTTACGAACTGCACTTAACAACAAAAACCTTCAAAGATAGAACTTTAAAGTAATGTCAGAAGTAAGGGAGCTGGGAAAATGCTGCTCAAGTGATGAACACTTTCCTCTGCAAAAAAGAAAGCAAATTCATTTTATGTTTTATGTTTATTTCAAGTCTTGTTATTCATTACTAGCTACTAATAACTTTACAAAATTAATAAAGATTCAAAAACAAGAATATGGAATCTAACACACATGACGTTTACCTTAAGAATAAACTATGTGGTGTAAGCAGATTTTGTAGCTGTGACGTTTCTATGGAACACCTTGCAGCAAGATGAAAGATAAACGCAGCTTTTGTCAAGAGCCGCCAGCAATTTGTTTGCTCGACACTCTTGACATAAAAAATTGTGGTGTGAAATTTGAACTTCAACTCGCGTTGTCTCACGAATTGTAAAAATATTGCTTCCTTCCTTCTCGAGCAATCCGATGATGCATCATTTAACGCTCTGACGTAATTTACGCGAGAATTTGGAGAATTTAACACCACATGGAAATGTTGCATAATCAGCTTGTCGCCCAATTAGAATGAATACAAAGTTATGACTTACAAAATATACCTGGGTATAGATGAACGTTTTTATATAATAAATAATTATTTTTAACTTTGTAACCTCTAAAAATTTCGAAAATGTGTTAATAGAAACATGTTTAAATGCCGGAATCGCAATACGTACTAGAAAAAAAAAATTTATAGTACTTCTTAAAATACGTAATCTCTTTGTAATTGCTGAAACTTGGGGTCTAGAGAAAGAGAAAGAGAATGCTGAGTTTGTACGAAGTATCGTTCGCATTGAAACCGGAAAATAATTATTCCTGTAGCGAATCTGATATTCAAACTGCTTGCAAATACACATTTCAATTCTAAAAAGACAACAGTAATCAGCTGAATCAGGCGGTACAACTCCTGATACTTCAGTGATACCAAAAATGGAATGTGCGTTTGTGACGTGCACAGTGATTGCCATTACAATGTATCAGCAGCAATAGTCATTAATTGGGATAATTTCTGGATGTGAAAATAAACCGGTCATGCGACCATTCATTTTCCTCGGCATTGTGTCACGAAGCCGATGGAACTGCACCGAGGAGAAAGCAATAATCAATGTTACTATTTATATGTTAATAAAACTAAAATGTGTATATTTCGTCTCAGTGGAAGCAGGTGCAGCTTCTGGACGGCAGCCTGGCACCTCACCCCCACCCCACTTGTACGCTCCTTAGTTGTGGTATGGAGAGGGGAGGAAGAGAAGAGATTTTGGTCAGCGCTTAAGGGCACTGTCTACCTCGGAGCCCTGGCGGAGAAAGAGTAGGGTTTTATATGTTAAATTATTTTCAATGCCACTCGGTCACCTTTTGTGACATTACTTGCAGACGAAAACCATTTTCTGCGCCGAGAAAAGGAGAATATTGCTACGTAAATAAACTTGCAGAAAATAAATTATGGATATCAATTTTCGCGTGTTTTTGTGTGTAAAAACGCTTTTTTTAGCCACAATTTTCAGGGCGTTGAAAAAAACTGCCTACACGATCCATAGCAATGTACGTGGAACCGAAACGAACAAAAAGTCAGTGGTGGCATATATGTAACTTCAAATGTTACTGAGCCAGGTGGAAAATCATTTAACATGTAAAACCCTATGCTTGCTCCCGCCGTGACTTCAAGGTAGGCAGCGCCCTTAACATCGAGGTCTTTAGCGCTGGTGAGAGGTGATATGATGTGAGTATGGAGTAGCGCCGGAATGATTGGGCGGGGGAAACGGGAGATCCCCGAGAAAACCCGTCGACCAGCGGCATCGTCCGGCATGATCCCCACATGCGAAAATCCGGGGACCGATCACACCGGGAATCGAACCCGGATCTCCTTGGTGGGAGGCGAGAGGTCTGCCCACTCGGACACCGCGGTCCCGAGAAGGGAGGATTGCCGCCTCTAGAAATTAAGATACAAACGTAAAACTATAATGATAAGTAACATATATGGAACGTTAGGATTAAGGAAACTTCGGGATAATTATTGTCAAGTGTAATGAAAGAAAATTAACATGAAAATAAAATTAATGCAGCAACGGCAAGAATTTACTGTCCTCGAGGGGCGGGGCTGTTTTGAAAATGTTGGCTCCTGATTGGCCCAAGGGAACCAAAGCCTGCAGGACATGTGACGGGGTTTTTGGCGCCAAACAGGAGCAACACGAGAGGAAGTTTCAACGGGGAAGAGACGTGTGAGGGAGGCGACTGGCGACGGACCGGGATGTTACCGCCAGGGCCGATTCGCGTGTCACGAGGTTGGCCAGTCGTGTGGGCGGAATCTAAACCGGGCCGATAAATCCACGCCAGGAGAGGACAGTGACGACTTGCTATCCGTCAACAATAGGACTGGCTGACTTTTATTTACTCTCGCAACAACATCACCAATAAAAAATTTGTAAGACACATAAGAATTATCAAAGAGGAATGTCGCACATTTCGTACAAGGAACCGCGGTGAGGTGTAAAACTATTCCGCTCTGTGTTTCGAGGTCAGTACCGGATTTTTTAATTTAAAGATATTTTATACAGTACCCACGCTACTAAAATAATAATTTTTATTCTAACCATAGTTTTATAAACGTCTACTGCAGTAATGTATTAAATTAACAGCTGTGCGGAAAGTTTTGAAATTCACATCCAATTTAACAGCTGTGCCACGCGACCACTGAATTACGTTACTGATGCTGAACGAATTCTACGGAAATGTTAGTTATTTCGCAATTGCCTGAACGGAAACGAATCAAACCGAATATAAACATATGCGCTTCGGAACAGTCACGTTTACTGGAAATCTGTTAAGTTTAGTTGTTCACCGACGAGATAAGAGTCCGTTAATAAATTCTGAAAATCGAGTGGAGCAGTTTCGTTGGTGGTCAGTATTCAAATATTCACATCTGTTGCCTTTATTTAACATTTTATTTAATTGATTGTTAAGCCTGGCAATTTGCATCCTACATGAAGAATCAATTTTAACGATGACGACTAACAGTTTTGCATCCTACATGGAGAATCAGTTTTTAATGTTAAGCCAAGCAGTTATGCATCCCGCATGAGAATACATTTTTAAAGTTAAGCCTAGCGGTTTTACATCCGACATGGGGAATTCATTTTTAAAATTAGTACTACCAAGTCTGCATTCTACACGGAGAAACAATTAAGTTAAGCATAGTAATTTAGCATCCTACGTGGGGAATTTAAAGTTGAGATTAGCAATTTTGCATCCTAAATGGGGAATAAAATTTTGAAGCCCAGAAATTTTGCATCCTACACGGAGAATCAATTTAAAAGAAAATACATATAAGTGATTTAACTTTATAACGTTTAAAGACAAAAGCTATTCTATATTTTATTATTTTATTTATTTTTCATATTTTAAATTAAACTTTAAAACTAAACTTTAATTTTGGTTGCAATATTTTTGAAAGTATTTCACGCTCAGAATAAGTTTTGTTTGAAAGGGTAAGTTATAAATTCCAAACACTGAGACGTTTATATTTTAGTATTCCCCATTTCAACTTGATGTCTGCAAGTATGACGGGCAGAGCTGCTGTTATGACTAGCCGGAAAAGGAATAATGTGAGACATGCGAAATTCGATGTATTTTTTGCCAGCAGACAGGGCTCCAGGTGGATGTACATTAATTGAAGAGCAAACATTCAAAATTTCACTGTTTCAACTGAGGAGAGGGTACATGTTGGAAACTTTTTCGATCGGGTCATTAAGTTAATTACTAAACGTGACCTTGAGGACAACGAACCAATGGCGGACATGCACATGGACTGCCGCGCTACGTCGTCAAATGAATGTACAAGTAGCTGAAGACAGTGTGTACACAGGACTGTGCAGTCCAGCCTGTTGGTCGTTGAACCCGTGAAATATTCGGGACTCTACTAATCATTTGCATGATTTATAAATGTGTTGTAAGTTAAAAGTGCGTGAGGAGGTTTGTAAGTTAACAATTTTTTCCTGGCGGTCTACATATCGTTCAGTGACGTGCGCAGGTCTTAATGGTGCTCAAGTGCGATAAAATCGCGATTTTATGTCTTTATGAAATAGTGTCAGTTTTGCAGACGATACTTGTGAGTACAGTTTCCTACTACAAAACAGTTTTAGCTTTCATAGTTTTCTCATAACGGTGCGACAAAATCAAAATTTGCTTGTTCTGCTGCCATGCAAATAGTGAAAACCAACTGACCTACTAGAATAAAACAATTCACTGTGATATTACATCCCATGAACTATGCAATAAAGTATTTAAAAGACCATAACGTAATATTTTGAATTTTTTTAAAAATCACAAAATTACAGGAAAACAATTGGAAACTCAGCAATTTTTTGAATGTAAAAATAGTTCACAGGATTTTAAAAAAAATGTTTTATTACGTAGCCAGTGGCATGTTTTTTCACTGTGACTTATTTCACTTACGTAAGCAAAACATGCCAATTTTTACTTTGACGCACCGTTATGAGAAAACTATGCGAGTTAAAATTCTTTCGTAAGAGGAAAATGTACTCACACGTATCGTCTACAAAACAAACACTGTTTCATATAAATACGAAATTATGACTTTATCGCACTTGAACACCCTTAACATACGTGCTTGTGTTCGTACGTCCGTTAAATGCGATTGTGAATCCGGCTAAAAGGATAGTATGTGCTCAGTGACATAACAGAAGCGTAAAGATGCCAGTAGCAATAAGGACGACCAATACACATGCGAGAATTACATCATAGTCCTTATACGCAATAGCCTACATTGAACTGCGGGCAGTATTCCCGTTATCGGCTCGTCTGTAACAGCATTACGGCAATGGCCATACTATGTAATTGTGCAATAATACAGAGAAAGCAGTGCTCAGTGTCTCTTCGTTATTTTTAATGTTTTACAATTGTATTTCGTTTTTTTTTAAAGCAAACTGTGTAAATAAATGTTTTGGTTGTGTTCGCCTTCACAAATTTAGCGTTTAAAACACCGATAGCAGACGGAAACTGAGACGTGAAAATGTTTTAAATGCTCTTTGTGCGATGGCGAAATGTACAAAATAATGCAGGGTTGTGAAATCAAAGGCTGCAGCTCTGCCCATCGCGTTTCCGTCTATGAAATATTAAGTTGAACTCTTGTGCGATTGTTTGACAATATACAGGGTGTAAGGAAATTAATGGCCCAAACTCCGGGAGGTGATTCCTCATGAAATATGAAGTAGACATTGTATAGGACACTTTCAAGAAAAGTTATTATTAAGGGCGGAGTAAGCCCTTGAAAATGGAGTTTGAAAATCGTATTTTGGCAAAATATAAAAAATGGTTAGGAGTTAAATTGCGATTCTTTGGGCGGTGTTAAGTTTTATTGAGATCTTAAACATTTAATAATTTCAGCCTTCTAGCTTTCCAATTTCATCAAAATAATAGGGGTTGCCTCCCTTACATCGCATATAATTACGTTGGCGCTACGTTTTGTGAACATTACATGTTGGATTTTCGGGCAGTACACCGTGAGGAACAAAAAAGGTCCTCTTGTCGCAAATGCTTAGAAAGCACCGTTTACCAGAAAAACGGACACAACGGTTCTGTGCCTGGTATGTAGGCAAAATGTGCTACATCCGCTAAGACATGTATTTGTACCATGCTCTCAGGAAAATGCTACCCGTGTTGCAGTTGTGGAAGCTTGTCGCAAAACGCAGTTACATAAAAAAAAACATGCCTATGCACGACTCGGATAATGTGGCAACAAATTTGGTTTAGCAAAATTTACAAATTTTTATTATTTTGACGACATAACTCTACGAAATTCATAAACAAGAGAACATAATTTAGTACATTCTGAAAGAATATCAGTATGCCATGTACGTATTTCGATAATAAATTAATAAATAAAGAAATATCGTATGGAGGATACACCCTAGGGCGGGGATAGCTCCAAACTGGATGATGGCATTCTGGTGTTGGGCCTGTAGGCTGCAATTATCTCTGCATTGTGACTACACCAGTTTTTCGGGAGTGGGAATCGTGTCGGACGATGTCGATGGTCGGTAGGATTTCTGAGAGAACTACTGTTTCCCCCGCCTTTTCATTTAGGCAACGCTCCCTCGTAGGGTCTCATTCCATTATCACAATGCAGAGATATGACAGCCTACATGCCCAAAATAAGAATGCCATCAACCAGTTCGGTTTTATCCTCGCACTAGGGTGCATCCCCGGTACGATTTTCTTTATTGTTTTATTTATTAGCGAAATACATACATGGCATACTGATATATTTTCAGAATGTACTAAAGAAAGTTCCGTTGTTTATGAATTTCGCGGATTTATGTCGTCAAAATAATAGCGTTTTGTAAATTTTGCTAAACCAAATTTGTTGCCAAATTAACCGAGTCGTGCAAAGACATGTTTTTGATTTTAAGCTTATGTAACTTCATTTTGCGACAAGCTTCAACAATTGCATCTCAGGTTGCATTTTCCTGAGAGCATGGTACAAATCCAATTCTTAGCGGATGTAGCACATTTTGCCTACATACCAGGCACAGAACCGTTGTGTCCGTTTTTCTGGTAAACGGTGCTTTCTAAGCATTTGCGACGAGAGGACCTTTTTTGTTCCTCACGGTGTACTGCCCGAAAAGCCAACATGTAATGTTCACAAAACGTAACGCCAACGTAATTATATGCGATGTAAGGGAGGCAACCCCTATTATTTTGATGAAATTGGAAAGCTAGAAGGCTGAAATTATTAAATGTTTAAGATCTAAATAACACTTAACACCGCCCAAATAATCGTAATTTCACTCCTAACAATTTTTTATATTTTGACAAAATACGATTTTCAAAATCAATTTTCAAGGGCTTATTACGCCCTTAATAATAACTTTCCTAGAAAAAGTGTCCTATACAATGTCTACTTCATATTTCATGAGGAATCACCTCCCGGAGTTTGGGCCATTAATTCCCTTACACCCTGTATAGCTAACTTCAACAAGCCTTCTCTACATATCTGTATGTTTGGATTTATTTGTAAATTATGTTATGTTAAGATTAATTTGTGCACATCTATAAGTAAAGATTATTTTTAAGGTGGTATTTAACAGCCGAAAATAACTTTCGAAAAATTAAAATGTTTTTGTTAACGTATTATAAAAAAAATCAAACCACCTAACCTAATAAAACACTCAGACATGTTTCTTTAATCGAGGTAACGTTGCGACATTTGATATCTAATTAATTAGCGACATTTGATTTTTGCAAAATACATTTTGCACAAACTTGTTTAACTGCCTTCCGTGCACATTTACAAATCTGCTTCATGGTTATTGGCAGCGTGTATCTACGAAGCGGGGTTTGGTAATTGATTGTGCCAATGAGAATAAAGTTTCTGAGGCATTACGCGTCTGTGATTAGCGGGTAGGATCCAAAGACGCCGAGAGTTAAAAACATCCAATCATTGACGTGTTGTAGGAGTTAATTTTTTCAGAGCGAGGCCTACCTACGTATTTGTTAGTCACATAGTTATATTGGTATTAACAAGACGTAGAAATATTAAGATTGGCTTAAAGGAAAATTTAACAGAGTTTATAATAGTGCTGACTTGACCACGAACAGCTCATTCCTGTGAATGTGGACTGGTAATGTACAGAGTATTTTTAAAACACGAGAAAGACTTCGGAAGGGATTCCTTATCGAAAATGAGGTACAGTTATAAAATGTAACATACAGTCTCACACACTTCGCAAGGGAGATATTCACTCTTTTAAATGTAGTTAAATATGTTAGTTTTGCGATAAATGTTTAACTACTTGAAAATGAACAGCGATTCTTCGCATGCCATTCGAAGTGCAACAGATCATCAACTTGCTAAGAAACCATTCCAAAAATTATCCTTCCTTAATGATTTCAATAGGATAGGTCACCCTATCAGTTCTTTAATTTTGGTAGCAACTAGGAGGTTCGACATTCTTGCATTGTATTTGTAAACAAGATGTCCCAATGAAGGAAAAAAAAAGTACCTTCGTTGAAAATTCCTAGAATGCATCGTTTGGAAATATAATGTGCACGGTAGTGCCAGGTATTGTATTTGTTGTCATATAAATTATTGTTTACATTTTATTTCTAAACGATTCATCTTATGCATTTTCAACAGTAGGAAACTTTTTCTTCATTGGTACCGCTTGTTTAAAAATACAATATAATATTCCCAATCCTCCTAGTGGTTAACAAGTTAATGTAATAATAGGGTGGCCACCCCTATTATTATCATAAAGGGTGGACTTTTTGGAATGGCTTCTTCACAGGTTGATTATCTGTTACAATTAAAACTGTGTGCGAAAAATAGTTTTTTTTTCAAGTAGATACAGATTAATAGCAAAAATTACACATTTCAACCACATTTTCTAGGGTAAATATATCTCTTAAGGCTCGATTTCAGTCGCCATACTAAATTTTATTATTTTTCGCTTTTTTCGAATTCTGAGGAGAAAAGTGTTAAATCGGCGAATATTCCGCAAATTCTATCAACCTTGAGCTACGAAACAAGCAGGACAATAGAGCTAGTAATGTATAGTTAGGTCACAATTTGTAAGGCAAATTAGCTTAAGAATATAAAAAAAATTACCACACACCTTGCGGCGTAATTATAAGTTAACAGCTAAATCGCAAGGTCTGTACTGTAGCGAACCGTAATTAGAATTTGAGGTATAATCGCATATTTAACATTTTTAAACTTACAAATCCAAAAAAAAAAAAAAAAAAAAAAAAAAAAAAAAAAAAAAAAAAAAAAAAAAAAAAAAAAAAAAAAAAAAAAAAAAAAAAAAAAAAAAAAAAAAAAAAAAAAAAAAAAAAAAAAAAAAAAAAAAAAAAAAAAAAAAAAAAAAAAAAAAAAAAAAAAAAAAAAAAAAAAAAAAAAAAAAAAAAAAAAAAAAAAAAAAA
>PNEQ01079630.1:13556-32017 GCA_003012365.1 Medauroidea extradentata | reverse complement strand
CGTTTCTCATTTGACTGTACCAATCACAATAAGGTTACTGTAACACCACACGTCTGTGATTTGCGTGTAAAACCCCACGACACACGAATGTCAAAACATCCAATCTCTGACCGTGAAGCAAGTCTGCAGACGTGCACACAAGTCACTGACACAAAGTGAGGCAAATTTCTTTTCGCGAAAAGTTCATGTCTCTAGTTATGACAAGCTATGTATAAGGAAACATTCTGGAGCGGAAATTTGAAAGCATTTTTAATTTGTTCATACCCTGCACTCGCTAACTAGCTCCTTGGTGTGGCAGACATTTTGAAATGAATAGTCACTCAAACGTTGGTTTGTATGTTTAGGCAGTTGGTAAACGTGGCAACTGAACGTTTAAATGTAGACTGTATGGCATCTATCCTAGTTAAAGATGATCAGTTCCTGTCTACATTATGTTATTGCTTCAATCTTCAGTAGACAGAATTAGTTTTATCAGTTGCAGCACTTGCTGCGTGCTCGACAGTAAATAGTGATTTATAGACTGCAATTCTAAACGGAAGGTCAGATTAATAATGAAGCTAGTGGCTGCTCAGTACCCACAGGGCGACATGGTTTTACCAATGTGAAAAAGAAAATTCTGGATTCATTTAATTTTGATGCAGTCGATATTTAAGTAATACGTAATTCTGATGATATATTTTAAACCACATAATTATGGTATAGAGTGACTTACGCGTCACCTGATCTTTTAAGTGTTTTCCTGTGTTTGGATTTTGTATTTTTATTTTATGCGGACAAATATTTTTAAAAATTTCCTACGTAGGCGAAAAAATGTTGACTATTTGTCAATGTATTCTAGACTATTTGTCAATGTATTCTAGCAACAATACATAACATGATACCGTTTTTAACATACAATCCAATCAGAATTTTCATTTTAAACTTCTTTCTGACTTCACGCTTTAACTACATATTATGACTGAAGTTAAATTAATAGAAGTAGTTTTGATACATTACAGTAAAAGTTGATGCCCTCGTCTTAAATAACTTTTAAAAAAAGTGACTATATTGCTTAAGCGAGGCAATGCATGTAACAAATTATTATAAGAAGATCCCTACACAGAAAAAAAGTGTACATTTACAAGGAAAATCTTATAACCTAATATCTGAACATCATCAGTCATGTAATAAAAGTAAGATGTCAAAAACATTTTTAAAATAGTTACAAATATCGTGAACGCCTTTGGGAACTAGTGAAATAAATGTTAATGAGCATATTTTTTTATTTAAAACAAAATAAACATAGAAGATCTGTCACATTTTACAAAACATTTCGTACATTTACAAAAAAATTTTGGAAACTAGTTTCCCAAAAAAAAAAAAAAAAAATTTTTTAACACTACAAACATTTGTTGTAAAATGAAACAGATATTAGATGCAAATATACAAAATTTATTTGTACATTTGCAAGAATGTTTGTAAATATAAAAATGAATTTGTAAAAATACAAGTTATTTGTAAATCTTACAAAACATTTTTGTAGTGTTACAAAAAACCTTTTTGTAAAAGTACAACATTTTTTTTACTATGTAGGTTGATGATCCTCACTACAAGTCAGGAATTTTAAAGCTCCGAATACTTGTTTCCCTTCCAGGCAGCCTATCTAGATTTCTATGCCATTCTTACAATATAAACATAGCATTGTAAATAATAACCAGTGAGTATATATTGCATCGTACTCAAATTTTGACACCTGAAACCACATTTTTTTCTTTCAATTACTATTTTAAACAAGGGGGTCTTCAAAAGTTCTCTGATTTTAAAGCGAACAGCGAGTGGTTTCTGAACTGGCCGAGATAGAGAGCATCAGTAAAGCAATGAATCCTATTCAGATTCATGGGCATTTTGAAACGCAAGGCGTAGTAACTTGTTCATCATTAGGGGATAAAGAAACCAAATTTAAAAAAAAGTGATTTGTGTGCACATTTTACAAGTTTTAATTGCAATAAATGCTAAAAAAAAATATACATATATCGCAGTAAAACAGAAAATTTCTGCTAACGTAATATGACTGCTTTTAAGAACGTACCACAAGTTCACGTGTGCATTTATTTCTTATAAGGCGGTCCGGTCGCGGTAATATACGAGGTGGCCGCAGAAATCTATGTCACTTTACTTCGTCCTGTAGTATCTTCGACAGACTTCCTATACAAGCTGTCTTCCACTGTTAAAGAGTATTCAAGTGCGGTAAAGTCATAATTTCGTATTTTTATGAAATGGTGTTAGTTCTGAAGGTGATAATCTTGTAAGTACAGTTCCCTCTTAGAAAACAATTTTAGCTCACATAATTTCCTCATAAGAGTATGTCAAAGTCAAAATTCGCATGTTACACTGCCACGCAAATAGTGAAAATCAATTAACTTTCTTAAGTCAACTAATTCACGCTTAACCAACATCCTGTAAGCTACGTAATAAAACAATTAGCAACCCGCAATGTAATATTTTGATATAAAATAATTGCAAAAGTACAAGGAAAAAGTTGCAAATTCAGCAATTTTTCAAATTACCAAAATAGTTCACTGGTAGTTTATTTCATATTTTGTAGCACAGTCCGTGGCACGTTATTTGTGTGTGAATAGTTTCACTAAAGTAATTCAATTGGTTTTGACTATTTGCATGGCAACGTAACATGCAAATTTTGACATTTGACGCATCGTTATGAGAAAACTAAGAGATTTAAAATTGTTTCGTTAGAGGAAACTGCACCGACAAGTATCGTCTATAAACCGAATACTATTTAATAAAAGTATTAAATTATGACTTTATCGCAATTGAACACAATCCTGTTTCTACTGTTTTCACAATAGTTATTTTTTATATTTAAACGAGAGCATATATCAAAAATTTGTTCGGAAGTTTTTATTAATATTGTTTTTGGCGTTTGACCTAATTTTTTTCAAGACAAGAAATATACTGTTTCGGCTAAAAAGTTAATTAACTTGAATATTGTTAGTTACATAATAATTTAAAACCATAGTATTTACAGCCGTGAAAAAAATCAGCCAACAACGAGAAGACCATTTTAAACAAAACTGCCAAAAAGATTTTTGATATCTGCTCTCGTTTGAGTATAAAAAACTAATATAGCACGAAAAGTATCAACAGGAGAGCATGATCTTAATGTTATTTACTAAGCGTGATTCTGTAATTCTCACTGCTTAAAGAGTGACATGTGTTTAGTTGGTAAAATTAAGCTGCACATGCTGAAGGTACGAAAAAACGAACAGGTGCAGTGCAAAATTATGTGATGGTAAACAACTTCTGTGCCAAATCATGTATTCCTTTCGATAATCTGACCCTTAAAGCATTTTACTAAGGGGACGTATGACCCCTTCCGCCATCCTTAGAAGACAACCTCACTGAGCAGAAGTGCTTAACCAAAGTTGATGTAGCAATCTTTCCCACACTTTATTACACATAATACTTTCTGGTGAATATCAGGTTCTTCAACATTGCCTATATAATGTACCATAATACAGCTGCAGATGGCCTAGGATAATATAGGTTACTGCCGCATACGAGCAGGAGGTTTCATGGTAATTACTCAGTTCCGAAGGTTTTTTTTGGGGGGAGGGGGGTAGTGATGAAATTACGCGAGGCTTTTGCAGGGAATACTGAAAAAATTCACGAATTTTTAACGCAATATGCCAGACACATGTTTGGAAATTTCGACGTGGGCTCAGTTCTTTGTTATACTATGTATATATATATATATATATATATATATATATATATATATATATATATATATATATATATATATATATATCAGGAATGGAAAAATTCGAGTTTTCTTTTACGCACACAAGCTAGAATTATAGCATCTGTAAGTTCACGTCACTTTGCCAACTAGCCATTGACTTGTTTGATACATCCTGAAAGTCGCTAAGCAAAATATAATACTACAACTTAGCGCAGGCCCACATCATTGTCAGCGAGCAGCTAATGAAAAACCTGTCGTCTGCTTGAGTTCATTGATATACTAAAGGTCAGTGAACCCGATAATCGTTCCAGTCTCTGTCTACACAGAATAATTTTCTCTAATTTCTTAATTTCTCTTTTGATAATAATGCCTGGCAGCATCAATGTGTTATCCTTCAAACCATCCTGACTTTCTGGAAGAAAGATATCGCAAATCCTGCTTACAGGCACTTCTCTGAAGTGAAATCTCAAAAGCATGCATACTTACACTATACAGACTATACACGATACTTTCCAACCTACAATAATTAGAATGCATACTAACTGCTTCTTAAATGAAGATATTTATTTATTTTAATAAACGTGACCTACAACACCGGAGGGCTTGAAGGCCCGAAACAGAAAGGAAATTGACACTACGTGCATAATTTGACCAAAGCTTTTCACAACAGCGATTAGAGCTCGATTCTCGCTGGGTCACGCCAGATTTTTACGTGAAGAGAAAGTAGCAGATGTTGCCGTCGAACTCCGGTTTTCTCAGGGCAGTTCCTTTACACTAACCCTCGCATTCCACCGATACTCCACCGCATCTTACGCCGTCCTCATGATCACTCTAGGGCTGCCATAATTGCAAAATTATTTGTTACTGAAGTTAAAAGGGTTGCATTTGCAACAATGTTTACGAAAGCTTTGTAATGTAGCCAAGTCTACGGGTTCGTTTGGAATGGTAAGTTAATGACAATTCAGAGTCAACGATATGTATTTAGCTAACTGAATTGAATTTCTGTTCAAAAGACGTCGTTGTCCCTATAGAGTAAAGAAAGATAAGCCAGTGAAGTGCACGACTTTTAAAAATCTTTCGTAAAAAGATGTAAAAACATATAAGTTGAGTTCGTTTAGAAGTCAAGTACGCGAATAACAAGTAGGTTAGTTATATTTGGAGCTTTTGCTGTACTCAAAATTTTTGATTTCAATAGTTTAAATTTCCGTGTTTAGAACTTAATAATTAGACTGTTTAATTTTAAGGACATTCATTACATAAATAATATAATTTCCAGTAGTTTCAACCATTACAAATGCAAGACTTAAAAAGTAAATGTAAAACGGTAAAATGAGCACTTCCAGTCATTTTCAGCCAATTTGTATCTTTTCGCCACATTTACTATAAAAAATAAGTAATAAACACGCCGTACTCAAAAGTCAATAGGTAAGGCCATAGTAATACACGTTTTTAGTATTATTGGCAAAAATAAATTAAATAGTGCTCACCTGACCGATAACAGCCTGCAGAAACACGTTCTTTGTATTATTTTTACAAACATAATATCTGTAATTCTACACAGGATGTGTTATTTGGCAACTGGATTTCCATTCCCAGTTGTAGCAGTTGGACAGACTATGAGTACATTACTGAATGCAAATAAGTAAGTGATAATCGAATTTTACGCGTTTAATTGTTACATAGCTATCGGAATAGTGCGATAAAAGATATTCGTAAACCATGCTATTGGAGGGTGTGGAGTCCAGGTGGTGTCTAGGCAGAAAACTCGCAGGTAAAAGTTAAGGAGTTATACCGCTGTTCACATGTAATCAGAAACGTAGTTATCGGTACGGTAACTGAAAATCTGTCCGGTATAAGTCAGTTTATTTTACACAAACTTCAAAAAAGACAAAAAAATAAATAAATAAAATAAAATAAAGGACGGTACAGTAATACTTTAATTGTTAAATAAACAATGCATTAAATATGTGAACTCAGCAACATTATCACAAAATATTTAACAATTTTCTATAAAATTAATTCACCACTGTTTTATGTGGCTAGCAATGTGGTGGACGTAGAATAAACGGAGAAATGATCTGCATCCGTGGCTCCAAGTACGTCACAAAAAATGTCTTGGGAAATACAGGTCTGGGCACAAGACTACACAAAAACCGTTGTGTCAACCCTTTTATGACTGACAGCGCTTCTAGTACAGAGGTGATGTTTTAACATTGCAATATTCTGTCGCATTACTACTACCCCTAGCGGCTCCAACACGAATTTCTTATTCGTAGCTCCATTTACCACAACAATAAAACAGCACCTCTGTACCAGTGGCACTAGGGCTTTATAGTGCCTTAAGTGGCACCAGTCAGTCATATGAAGGTAATTTTTTAATGCTAGCGTCCAGACTTGTTCTTCTATGGTCGTAGTCACAAAAATGCCATACCATTATTACCTCCATGAGGCGTTTAGCAAAGCTTTCTAAGGTTGCAGCTAATTCATGCAAGTGAATGACAATAAAATTTTTGCACAGCATACATTTCTTTTGAAATATTGGAAAAAATATAAGGTAACTGTAGTCTATTATGCACACTTACAATGTGAGGAATCAAAATAAAATTAAAATGCTTGTTTTATTTCGTTAGCAAATATTATTTCTGCTGCAACCTTAGACTGGATAGAGTAGGCCCTATAGTACAATTTACTCGTGACCAAATGTTCACTTGTACAGCCCCGTGTCGCTGGGTACAGCTAAACGGTCAACTCCTCAGCCTCTTGAACAGGGCAAACGGCTGTCAGCAGACGAAAGTTACCACTAGGCGCGAAACAAAAAAAAAAAAAAGGAAACAGATAATAAACAACCTCAACGAAGCTGATTGTACTCAAAATATCGAAGACACAAACGAATTTTATATGTAACAAAAATTAAATAACATGTAAACAAAGTGCAATTTACAAAATATTTACCAGGAGTAAAATAGGTACCGTAAGCGGTGGTGGCTTTGGACACGTGGGATGACTTTGAAACGTTACAAAAAAAATTTATCATATATGTTAGCCCTGAATAAATAAATTTACTTGCGATAAATTCCGAATACTAAATATTCACATGGCATTTAATTGATATTTACACACAGCCAACAATTATGGAAAATAAAATTTGTATAAAGTTGTCCCAAAGTCGTTCCCGCCTACGTAATACTTATTTTTTGTTCCTGCCATTCTAAAAGCCTGAACCGAAACACAGGCGTTCATCAAGATCCTGGTGCTTGACAAAACCTGGTTCACGTCACTGAGAAAAAATAACCTATTCTGGCTCGTGAACTTTTGTAATTACTAATTTTCTCCATGGCGGAGGCCTACCTCTGTTCGCCTTCCTGCTCCTGGCCTCGGCGTTCAACAGCAGGATGAGCACCACACTGACAGCGGCGGCCGCTGAGAGCAGCAGCACCACGGAGCCGGGGCTGTCGAAGCGACTCATGGCGAGCGCCACCTGCCAACACATCCACACGTTTCATTTGCAACGTGTTGTTGCTACCATTCGGGAGGTCATGGGTTCGATACCCGCTTGCTCCGAGTATGCTGCGAATTATATTTACCATTTGCTAAAGTATGGGCACGGTAGTTGAATTTTTAACTTCCGTTTAGGCTGTAATCAAACAAATTAAGAACGTTGCAAACATTGTTGGATTGATTGAGGGATAAACACACAAAAGTTCAACTGTCATGATTGTACTGCAGCGGAAAGTAAATGGAACTCCCAGTATAATCGCGTATTCCACACTTTCTTTCTCAGAATTTCATAAAAGCGAAATATAAAATAATCCTTAAGAGGTGCAGGAGCTTTAAATTTTAGTGAGAAGATTTTGGTCAGCGTGTAAGAATGCGGCCTGTCCCGAAGACCTAGCGAGAGCTAGAACATGGATGTAGGCCTACATCTTACACTATTTTCGGTGGTGCTCAATCACCTTTCACTATATCACTTTCGGACAAAAACCATTTCTGCATTGAGAAAATGAAACTATTGCTACAAAGGTAGTATGTGTTTGTGGGCACGAAAATACTTTTCTTTTATAATTTAGAGAAATAAAAATAGTCTAAAAGGTACTAAAACATTGTGTCTTGCAACGAAAATAATATAAAAGTCAGCGGTGGCAGATATGTATGTTGAACTGATTCCAACCGAATATAATTTAGCATGTAAATCCCTACTCTTGATCACGCCAGCAGTGCACCGACTGGAGGCCGATTAAATATCGCTTTCCATGTGTGGAACGCAAAATTTGCACCTGCGTTGCATCTGGTAGCGCTGTAGTGGAATTTAATACACACAAGTACAACAGGCCACGTGATGGGTACAAAATGGTAGTAAATATGCGCTTATCAACTTCGGCACAAGTTTGTGCTTTGTTCGCTCACGCTTAGGTAAAAATGCGGGGATCTATTCAGTTTCAACTGTGATTAGAGATTCAAGTGAAGATCAGTTCTTTGTACTTGCTCTGTACCTGCGCTATGCTACACACTAAATAGTAATTAGAGGTCGGTCGTGGTTACTGGGCAGCGTGCCTTTACGAAGAGACTACTTCTGTTTCATTGAGCCAATCACAGTAAGGTTACTGCAATACCACAGGTCTATGATTTGCGGGCTGCACACCACGACTCGTGATAGTTAAACGTCCAATCACTGAACTTGAAGCAAAGCTGCATGGTGTGCACGTAAGTCACTGAAACAAAGTGGGGCAAATCTCTTTTCGCGAAAATCAGCAGTCCCTACATGCATATTCAAACCCCGTATATTCGTTCATTTTGTCCGTTGTTCCAGCGAGTAGCAGCTAGTAGACAAATTATCGGTAGGAGCTGGAAAATTTCGCGAATTCAATTACCTGTATGCTAGAATTCAATGTACTAAGCCCCGACTATTTGTCCACTAGCTGCTACTCAGTGGAACAGCAGACAATGAACGAACAAACGGGGCTTGATTACGCATAGTATAATTGATTGTAGCCTACAGGTAATTGTATTCGCGAAATTTTCCGGCCCCTACAGACGTGAAATGTTGTGGCGGCTTATTTGATACCGGTGAACTTCGCCGCTTACTGGCTTGGTTGCCCGAGGTTGATACCAGCCCCGTGTCTGTTTGGCTACTGCGTGTTACGATAAGTTTGCTGCTGGACAGGCTGCCGGCTAGCAAGACAGCCGACTTACTCTGATTGGCGGTAGACGTTTCCGACATGTTGCTGGCCAGCGAAGTAATTTTGCTGGCGCGTGTTAGTCACCATACCAGCTATGTCACTTCTGTATTCCTAAATATTCTGTGGCTATGCGCCACCGCGGTGCAAATAGCAGGTACGGTGTAGTGATATTTAATTGGGACGGGTAGTCAGTGAGGTTTTCAGTGATGGTCAATTGAGTATGGAGCAGCTCCGAAAAGGGGGGGGGGGAGCGAATCTTCCAGAAAACCCGCCGAAAAAAAGGTATCGTCCGCAGGACCAATTAAAGTGCGACCCAGACGGGTATCATGCCACACTGTAGCCTCTATGTGCAAATCACTAATCAGTGTTCCCGTCAATAACATATCTATATGAGCATTCATCAGTAGCAGTCTTATTATATTATTCTATGGTGAAACATTAAAGATAAATCTCTCGTAATGATGATTCCACTGTCTTGGCACCCGCTACATTAAATAAAAATTCAACAAAAATGAAGCTATAAAATATAATAAAGAAAGGTGTTACCATTCTTTACAATACGACATACTTATTAAATGTGGTTTCACAAAAGTTCGCGTATATACCTACGCAGCAAATAAATACAAAAAAAAAATATTCTTGACTCCAGGAATCAAATATTTAAAAAAAAAAAAAAGAAAATACTTTGCAATTGAAACCTAATACATAAAACTACCTCAAGGTATTTCAGGTATCATATTAAGGAACAATAAATATTTTAATGTAACCATGCCATGGAACAAGGAACCGTATTTCTAGAGACTTTCTGGCATTTTCAATCCACACCTGATTTGAACGATAGTGATAGTGAAAAGGTTTGAATAAACTGTCTACTTTTGTGTGCCGTAGAAGGACACGCGATGTACAAAAGGTAAAATAGATGTGTGTTTCAAAAGTGTTACCGAACTGGGGCCTGTTTCTGAAAGCGACAAGTGACAAGCGAATGGCAAGAAAAATGACAAGTGGAGATATATTTCTTACTGTTTCTCGACCGTTTCAGTTATACTTGTCAGTTACAAACATACTTGCTATAAATTGACAAGCAAACAATGCACGAGAGGAAAACAGCAGTTCTTCAATGTATCAAGGATGAAATAAGTGTACTGTTTGGTCAGTTCTGCTCCACGCATGTTACAAAGGAAATTAAAACCAAAAACTGGCAAGTGGTTTCAAATGTTCTGCGATAATTGTGATCACTACATGGGAAGACGTGGCATTGTGTGCGCGATACTATCTGGCAAAACTGGCGCTGAAGTACTTTGGTTAGTCGAAGTTTTATATATATATATATATATATATATATATATATATATATATATATATATTTGTGTGTGTGAGTGTGTAAACGGTGTTGTAACTGTAACTAAGTTATGAATATTTGTATGCGGTGTTGTAGATGCTCAATTACAACTTTTAATCCTAACCTATAAATACGTTGAAAAAATTTTTGTCTAAAGAATATATTTCATAATTTTCATGTTTGGCCGTATAGTACTGTCAAATAATACATTTTTCATGGAAAAAAAAAACAATGAAACAAAACCGCGTGGTGGCGGGCCTCCTAGTTCTTGATATTCTTGCAATGTTAGTCCTGATGTGGAAGGCAAAGGAGAAAGTAATCCAAAGTAGTACGCAAGCAACTGATCATGACGCAGACAGAATTGTGCAGTAAATAATTCAAAGAAAGACTAAGTGTGGTATCGTTAAGTGTTCAGTTATTACTGTTTATAACTTTCAAAGTAGAAGTAGTAAATTTAAGGTTATATTATTATTCATATTACGCTTATGTTTATTGAGGCTACGGAAATTATGTTCAGCAATTTTATGTAAGGAAATGTTTAGAAATATTTGTTTACATAAAATGTAATTTTGCACACATCAATTTACAGTTGCCGCCAGCTCGCTTTGCCTCTATGCGACCATTGCGGATTCCAGCTTTTCAGTTCCTTCCCAAGTTTGCTTCTCCCCCCCCCCCCACTCATTTCTATACGCGTCATTCTTCGTCACTAGTTGCCTACTACCCATGCTGAAAGTATATGTTGTGTACGTACGTTCGGATACCGACAGAAATTCGCTTTGAATTATTGGATGTGAAACGTGTAGTACGCTGGTACTTCCTGAAGCACAAAAATGCCACCTGATTTGTCGAAACCGAAGGGGCGCATTTTGCATAGCCAGGCTAGGGAAATAGTGCACGATGTATTTATGTTTATGGAAGCAGAAGCAAGGAATGGAATAAACATAATTCCAGTCGAAAAGGCGCAAGTTCGCACAGCATGTGCTACAGGTGTGTCGGAGATAAGCGTACGGAAATTTAAAAAAGAAACAAAGGAATGCGAAACGTCGTTTTCGACGCCAAATAAATAACAACCTCACATGAAAGAAACCTGTTACTACATTAGATAATTTTGACCTCTTGTGTTGTAACGAGGATTGTATCAGATTTCTACAGGACGGAAAAGTGTGCTCCGGCAGTTGAAGGAATTAGACGTAAACTAAAAGAAGACACAAATTTCAAAGGCAGCACGACAAGTTTGAGAAAACTTTTGAGAATCCTTGGCTTCAAGTGGAAAAAACAAACAACAGATGTTTCCTCATCGAAAAAAAAGTGATATATGAGTAAAACGATTAATCTACTTGAAAGCTATAGCGCACTTCAGATAAGAAGGCCGTCCCATTTTACGGATGAGACCTATATTTTGTCGTCACAGGTAACTGGGAAGTCGTGGAATGACGGTAGTGAAAAAATGTTTCCAAAAGCCACTTTCTAAAGGAGAACGGCTTAAAATTGTGCATGCTGGCGGTGACAACGGATTTGAGAAAATTGGTGATTATTATCAGATAAACAACGCAAATTGCACAAAGTGGTCAAATGAAAAATTAATACATAATCTTCCTGACAAATCTGTTCTGGTTATCGATAATGCCCCATATCATTGTGTCCAGGTAGAAATATAAGTGCCTACTTCCAATAGTAGAAAATACGACATGATACAGTGGCTTCGTGAGCGTAACATACCATTTTCAAACGACACGTTGAAACCTGAACTGTATAAACTCATTCAGATCTACAGACTAAAGCACAAAACGTACCATGGCTTCTAATGATCACACAGTGCTTCGTCTTCCTCCATACCATCCGGACTAAAATACTATTGAAATAATTTGAGCTCAACTGAAACAGTTCGTTGCATCTAGAAACAGTTATTTTGAAATGTCAGACGTCGTTACATCAACCGAGATAAAACTGAATTCAAATGGTCGGAGCGAGTGGGAAAATGTTTGCGAATACGTTATGAAAATAGATAAAGAATATTTGGAACGTGACGTTGCTTTTGATACACAAAATAATAACATAATCGTCGAGTTAGGTGGTTGTACTTCGAGCGACAGTAAAGACGATTCTAGTGGTTTGTCTGGGATTGAGTTCTTTCTCTATTACCTTAACGGTATTTGAACAAAGGTACACGGGGAAAATAGAAAGTAATCGGCTAGGGACCGTAATAATAAATCATCCCAGCATCCGACTGGAGTGATTTCGGGAAACCATGGATGACCGAAATCAGGATTGTACTCGGGTCCTACCGAACATGAGGTGATCGTCGCGCCACCTCGCTCCGTATATGCGCTCGAGACGTGCGGGAGTGGGGCAGAGAGAGATCGTGTGCTCTAGGTATGTGTTGAAGGCAAGCAGCAACAGCTGTTCGGGCACAGCGGGATCGATACAACACGCACGAGGGACACGTCATTACACGGCTAGCCATACGGGCAGAACATCGCGCGAACCCACCACACCACTGCAATCCTCCGGCAAGTACCGATGTTGTTAGCACGAGCTGATGTCCTCGTCCGTTGTGTTCTCATCCTGTTCCACCAATACTCTACATACTGCTTGACGTCATTTAGGCGCCAGTTCTCCTGTTTATATTACTTCTCTGACTTACATTACAGTACGTACCTACGTTGCAGATCGATTAACTGACTAAACACTTTTAAAACCCCTTGATTATTCCTAACTTTATTTATGCTATTGTTCATGGGGTCGCTGTTGTCACACTGGTTAAGGAACTCGTCTACCAAAGCGACACAGGTTTGATTCTGGACGGGGTCATGGTTAACTAGCATCTTAAGAGCTACGTAATAAAACATTTAGAAACCTATAACATTATGAACTTCTCGATGTAGCCTACATTAAGTGTTATTGTTGTGCCATACGATAAAGTAAATAGATACTAATTACCTACTTCTTAAAATTAATGTTAAAGACATCAGTATACAATAAAGAAATTCATTTAGAAGTTTACATATACTTGCATTTCAAATGCTTGATTACATTAAAAGTAAAACTAACCAAACATTAAATACAACTGAAAGTGAATAAATTGTCCAATTTAAGAAAAAATTCTTAATGTAGTTTCAGTTACTTCAATAAATATTTCAACCAGTGCATGTCATAGTATTTTTATTTCTTAAATTTGCATTGCATAATATTTAATGTTAAAATAACCATAATTTTATTTGAAAAGTATACATAAATTATTTTCTTTTTGGTTTCGCGACTGTGTCACATTTTGTTGAATGTGAAGTCAGAAAACCTATGAAGAACCTATATAACTCAGACAAATATTTGGCAGCAGAACTGCATTGACATGTGCAGGCTCTCTTCTAGTTCTTGTCCTTGCCCAAAGTTGTGTGTTTTCTTCTCCAATGACCTCGCTATCGATGAGAAGTATAGCCCAGTTACCTTACAAAACTCACGGATTGAGAAGTTATGCAACCTAGCCGTACTTAGGTCCACAGCGCAAACACTGCACCTCGACAGTAGGCGTATTTTAGCGGTTGAATTGGTAGCGGTACCTGTAAACAGAGCATTTTAGCGCTCCTGTTTACAAGGGTGTTTGCAAACATGCTGCAACCAGGCTGAGGGTGTTTACACGTTTCTGGCAACCGAGGCAGGAGGACGGTTACAGGGTTTGTTCACAGGATGTTTACCTTTACTTTTATTTCCTGTTTTGTTTCGAACAAATCTGAAACCAAAACAAACTGTATTTATGTGAAATATGTACGAAACTTAAGTTATTTTAAAATAAAATGATGCAATATTAATTTTTCATCATATACTCGTGCACAATTAAATTTATTTCTACGATTTATTATGTTGTACATGTAAAAAAAATAGTGAAAGTAGTTTATTTTCCAATAAACGTATTCGTGAAGAAGTATTTTCCTTTATACAGTCCAATTCTATTCCTGATAAGACAATAACAAGTACACAATTTCGTAACTCCATGGTGGTAGCCATTTATGTTTACTGAATATTGCATTTTAGCGATTTTTTGCAAATGCAAACAGATTCGGCAAACGCTTGCTAACAGCTTATGACCAATTCAACCGCTAAAATACGCCTAGTGTTACGCCACTGGGCGTTAACAGCGTTTTTGAGAGTTTAGTGTTTGTGCTATGGACTACAGGCGAAGGCTAAGGCATTGCACCGGATATATACACGCATACTGTTGGGCTTTACGTCTCGTCGACACCAAGGTCATTAAAGACGGTATCACACAACTTTTACACAAACACAGTAAAATAGTGTGGAACTAGCCACTGCCTATGTTAATGAAACATACCAGTATTTGGCGGAGCTAGTTCAGGAAGCCATGGAAAACTGAAATCAGGATGGCCGGAACGTACTGTAGCAATACATGTATGCTGTAAGTGCCTTTGTGGCATGCAGTATGTCGTCGCATGAAATAAACAGTGAAGCATGAAAACGATCACGGGATTTTTTTTTCCTCTTCCATTGTTCGTAATGGTATTTTTTCATTTTATTTTTAGTTTTCATGAATAATCTTTACTTCCTTTTGTATTAGAAAATTTTTCAGTTAAAATCGTAAGGCAAGAGTACTGATAAGTTAGTGTCCATTAAAATATGTTTAGCTCAGATTTGCCACTTAAGATGGCCGGAAAACTAATCGAATATTTTAAAGATAATGTTTCAGCACAATGCAAATTTTAAGTAGTTTCCTAGGGCGAATTCAATTTACTCATATCTGTAGTTAATACTCGAGACCTTGTGTATTTCATTATCAATAATATTTTCAAATGTATCGAACTTTTCGTTTTTGATACATTTTATTTCCACAGTTTGTAATATACGCTTCAAATAGGCTTACAACTCTTTTTAAGAATAACCTTTGAAGACTTTTTACAAACATTTTCTGTAATTTAGCTATTAAGTTTTATTTTTAGATAGTAAATTTATAGAAAGTCACACGCATTGTACACCTTAAAATAAAATAATTTTCTGGGAAGGGACCCCGGACACACACCTTTCTCCGGCCGGCCCCTAGTTACGGCCCACAACACAGAACAATTGTGTTATCGCAGCTCCCTCTTCCCCTCCTCCTTTAAAAAATTAGACTGCTCCGTCTTGTACCTCCCCCACTCTCCCCATATTTCAAATATGTTCCAGCGCTATTGATTGTTTAGACTGTCTTTCAAATCTACTATTTAAAAATTGTGGAATTAAATTACACATATATTAATGTCAATGGAAATTATTACATATCATGTAAAATATTGCCAGTTGAAATACACAAGACATCAATTTGACCACTGCGAATTTTTTGTAAATGTATATAACGCTCTCTGGTTGTTCCATAAGCAAAGTGATGTAAATTGTGACTTACGGTCGATGTTTCAAAGTATTATTTATTTCGATAATTGCGTACATTACATTAATTTTAACGTAGACATTGTTCATTTGAGATTGAAATAAAATATATTTTTAGAGGGTTTATTTACGTCCCCCTGTTTTATACCATAAGGCTTAGTAAAGTATGGCATACGAGCTACATAAGTCTAACCAAGCGACACAAACATCCATGCCCATGCTGGGATTCGAACCCCGGATCTCTTGTACCGTAGGCCGGCGTGCTACCGACCACACTACGGAGGCCGGCATGAAAATAAATATTTCGGTTATTATTTGTTCATATAATGTCATAAGCACACAGTTTCCCTGTGCCAGCCGCCACGCACAATTTACTACACGTTAACCACGCATTTTTAACGGAATTTAAAAACAGAAATACTTTCAAGATTTCCGTACATTCCGTACACTGCAAACAATACTTGGAAGGTCTGAAAAGCCAACAACTGGCATCTCCTGTTGCAGTGTCTTGATCCACACAGCACGCAATGTTTCATAGTCTATCTTACCATTTTTCTCCTAAATAACATAACTTTTTCAAGCTTCCAGACACATATCTGTAATATTTCCAAATTGCATTGTGTTTTGCTAGATTGTGTTAAGTTATGTTATATATCAGTTACAAAACTTTAGAGTGTGTTCTCAGAATGCTCTTTCCTCCTCATTACATTTTCTGTGGGCAGTTCGCAAATGGTGGCTTCGACTCATGTAAGGTTATTTTTACTTAATTTCTTAAAGATAAGGAAAAATATTATTTCGTATTAATTTTTTGTAGAGTTTCAGTGTTAATATTATTTAGTGTCTTACTGAATAGTTAGGATACGTCTCACAACAACTCCTTTAAATCAAAAATCAAAACAAGTTTCCTAGCGTATAAAACCCGAATTATTCCAACGTTGTTTTTTTTAGCAGCTGTTATCACTGTATAAGTATTATTTTCAGGCATTTGTTTCCTTAAACGTTTTCACATAAATAATGGTTTATTATCTTCAGTTTCACTTAATATTCTATAACTTCCTTATTAGGTTTGTTTACATTTTTTTTAAGTGCTGCCAACTGTATTGTTTTATTGTTTGAGAATTAATGTTTGTTAAAGTTTCAACTGCGAGTACTCTGTATTTGGTTCTGTAGTTTCACACAACAAAAAATGTTTCATGTAGGTAAGGATTAGAGATATAACAGAAAAATTGTTACGCTTCTGTAATATTTCAGAAATATATCCGATACATTTGTGATGCACAAATTGAAAAGAAATAATGTAAGTAACTTGTGTAGCCTGCATGATAAGGACGAAAGTCGCGTGCCAAATAAAATAATAAAATACAATTGGGTGCCACAGTAATGACAATCAACCAGGCATGAAAATTTAACTCAGTAATGACAATCAGCCAGGCATGAAAATTTGACACTGTCACATTTTGCAGGCAACATTTGGCAACAAAAATTTCAATATTGTTGCACTATAATCATAGACGTCTTCGTCATGTAACCTTGTTTCTATTGTGTGGAGTTGTAGTATATATGTGTTGGAGGAGCCCTATTTTGCATTGTTGCTACACATCCTAATTTGATGAGAAAAAAATGTTTTGATGTATCGCACAATTGAAACATTACGTATAGATTACACATGTTCTTTGGTTTGCAGAATTTAAGTTTTGCTGGCAAGTAAAATAACTTTCTTTTAATTGAAATTAATTGTAGCAGATATATGCAGGAACAGTACTGCTTATAGTACATGGTATTATTTAGACCTAAAAGGTAAATAATATACAAACTAGTTAGGTCTGCAGTAAATATGGACGGAGACTTTAGCACGCATATAATATATCAGTAGAGCTATACGTTTCAACAAAGATGTCATTTTCATATACAAGTGTCCACACCTCCCCTTTTAAGACAATGGTTTTAGATATTATCAAATTTTTTAACAATGTTATTACCTTGATTTTGCACGTATCAAACATCCCAAGGGTAAAACTATAGTATTACATTTTTAATTAACTTAATTATATTTTTACCACTGAAGCAACCATGCATCTAAAAAGTATTATCTACAACTTACGGAACTTTACCTGTATACTGTAGCGTGTACTAAATTATGTTAGGCCTAATGGGCATCAAAACTTATAGATAAATATTTCTTGCTGGTTTTGTTTGTGAAGATTTAGCACTGTGTTTTAATTTAGAAAATTTTCGCAGTAAAGTACAGAAACAAGATAGAGTTTCTTAAACTACTGATTACCTGGTAGCTGTCAATTGCGAGTTGAAAACACAGAGTGTTTAAAATTTTTCATGGTGCCAAACATGATATTTTTCACCCAGTTTCAAAATTTAATTAAAACCTTGATAATTTATTTTACATGGTGTTTTATTTCCCTTAAATCATTTTAAATTTCTTTGCAGAAATGAGGTTGATAATGTTTTTGCTGGAGCGTCCTTGTGTACGCACATAAACCAGTTTGGAATAATGGAACTTTTGCATTTAATGTGGCCTACAAATGTCCTATAATTAGAGACATGAACTTTTCGCGAAAAGAAATTTGCCTCACTTTGTGTCAGTGACTTGTGTGCACGTCTGCAGACTTGCTTCAGGGTCAGAGATTGGATGTTTTGACATTCGTGTGTCATGGGGTTTTACACGCAAATCACAGACGTGTGGTGTTACAGTAACCTTATTGTGATTGGTACAGTCAAATGAGAAACGTCACAGTTCAAAGGCACGCTGCCAATATCTATGAAGCAGAACTGCAGACGTGCACATAAGGCACTGGAACAAAGTGGGGCAAAATTC
>PNEQ01079629.1:0-31820 GCA_003012365.1 Medauroidea extradentata | reverse complement strand
AGTAATACAGACGTGAAATGACGTGGCGGCTCGTTTGATATAGGCGAACTTGGCCGCTTATTGGCTGCCCGAGGCTGTAGACTCCAGCCCCGTGTCTGTTTGGCTCCTGCATGTTACTACAGGTTTCCTATTGGCCTGGCTGTCGACTAGCAGAGCAGCTGCCTCACGCTGATTGGCAGTAGGTGTTTCCGCCATGTTGGTGGCCAGGGAAGCCATTTTGCTGGCGTGTGTGACTGAGTTCGCCTTCCTGCCGACTATTTCACTTCTGTATTCCTAAATATTCTGTGATGCGGCCTTAATGTCTCATAGTAAAAACGGTTCGGCGGGAAGCTTGCACGCTAGATCAGCGCTTGGCTCGTTGAAGCGATGCGACATTTGATGCCCATTTCACGGTCGCACTTACGTCTACGTCAATTCTGAGCCTCTAACACGCAGGTAGGCGGTGGATTAAGGGGCATGGAAAGGTAGGATGTCAAGCTGACGACTGGAATACTCAGTCGTCAATAAAATCTGAACTACTCATCAAAATTATATTTTATCAGCGGAAGTTTATTTATATAGCACTTTGCGGTAGTATGTTTTACTTTCAAGTAAAAAATTATGATTTTTTTTTTGGAAAAATAAGGTTTTGAAACAAGAAAATCTACAAAAATGGAAAAATGTAATTTTTGGTATAATGATATCTAGGCCTCTACAATAACCGAATTCCCAAAATACTCGCATTTTCATTTGAAAATAATTTGAACATACCTAAACCTCTCGCGCAGAGATTTTCAGATACTATTTTTTTTTTTTTTTTTTTTTTTTTCAAATAAAAGTGCGAGTATTCTTGGAATTCTGTTATTATAGAGACCTAGATATCATCATATTAAAAATTATAAAAATTACTATTTTCAATTTTTGTAGATTTTGTGGTTTCGAGCTGTTATATTTTTATTATATTTTTTTTTTTTTTAATCGAAAGTAAAGCATACCACAGCATAGTGCTATATAAATAAACATCCGCTGATGAAATATATACTCGGAAAAAAATTTCATCGAATTTTGATGAGTAGTTCAGATTTTATTGACGACTGAGTATTCAAGTCGTCCCCTCGACATCGTACCCTTCCATACCCCTTAGTACCGCTGTTCTGACCACATTGTAGGCGCGGGTTCAAATCCGTAACAATCCAAACATTATTTTACTTTAACTCGGCGTAGCATGCATAAAATATACCTGGGCGTGCTGCGTAGCGAAACTTAAGCGCCAGAAATGTTGTACTACATTTTACCACTAGCATTTTCTTCTCTATTTCTGCGCAAGATTCGCGTGGTATGCTTATTTTACGGCCGTTTTTGGACCACCTGTATAGGACCATCGGTTGAAATTAGGTTCGCAAGTCGCCAACGAGTAGACCACGCCAGTTGTTCATAACGTGAGAGTAATTCATAAAAATATGTTTGCCTTTGAATACCATTACCAATTCTACTGCAACAACAAGCATTGGCACGTTTAACAGTATCCTTGTGGGAAAAAATATATACTAAGTAGTTCTAAATTAAGGAGTTGGCTGGAATAAAGGCTTTAGTAAGCTAAGGCCTTTCTTCAGTCGAACAATTTATCTTATTTGATTACGTCCATAGAAGACACCTACAAATTTGTGTACCGATAACTAAATTCTTCACTAAGTTACGAATTTTTGTCTTGACCTGTGCTGGTACCATTATGTTATTAAAGAGACCTGAATAATTCTCGTTTTCTTTTGGCCATACGCTGTAATTCCAGCAACTGTAAGTTCGTGCCCTTTCGCAGTTGGACCGTGACTTATTTGACACTTGCTGGAAGTCGCTTAGCCAATAGTTAGAGACATGCAAAATTCGCGTTATTTTCTGACAATTGCCTAGACTCCAAGTTGCTATAGGCTTATTCGAAGTCTCTCGCTGGCCGATATTGTCGTGACTTGCCGTGGAGAATGCTTACACGGTGTTACAATACGTAACACACGTAAATGACAACACATAAAAGTTCTAAATGACAACACATAAAAGTTCGTGGGCAACTGAATCGCATATTATATACTCCGTTATGTATAGGAAAGTGAAGTTTAGTCTGCTACCAAATTATAACGCGAATTTTGCATGCCTCTACCAATAGTACAGAAGCAGGCCCATATCACTGCGTCACCGAGCAGCCAGTGAGCAGATAATGTCTGCTTGAATACACACATGTTCTTGTCATTGAACCCGCGAATTTTTCCCGTCTCTGGCTATTGATAATTTCTGTTATATCTCTGACCGTGTTTATAGTAACTACTATTAATTTGTGTAATGTAAATATAAATAACTTATTGGTATTAAGAGAAAATAATGTGAGAGAAACGTGAAATAAAAAAAACACGAATTTCTTTGAAACATACCTATCATTATCTCACAATGCACTTTTCGTACTAAGGCCTTTATTCCAGCCAACTCCTCAACTGCATGACTCGTAGTCGGATGCGTCAGGTATGGTTCTTCTCACGTGATTTTACAACGTTCCTTCAAGAGAATGTTCACTTACTAAAGAGGTTCCCAGCTCTCGCCAATTTTCGATCCATCTATATCCGCCTTTCATATTCGTACATCAAAAAATGATTACAGTAGTGTTATTATCGGAGGGTAAGAATGGCAGAATGGCTGGGAAGGATTGAATATGAGCGGAACACACGTTACGTAGATTGAATGCATGTTTGCACTCCTGCGGCGAGTAACGTGAGAGCTGAACGTTAAGAACTCTCGAGTGAGGTCGACGTTATAACTGGAGAGCTTTTATACGGTTCTGGATTAAGTGGCTGATGTAACGACCGGTGGGATGCGTTTTTCGAGGAATTCCGTTGCGTGCGGCGGGGCCCGAAGACGGACAGACTCCTGGAAGCAGTGGAATTACCTCAATGTACAGCGACCACCAAGCGTAACATACCACTTGCCTTCGGAGAAACAGCGAACAGGAGGTGTGCAGTAATATCTACGCTTCGGCCTTGTAACACAACTACCATGTGCAGTAAATCGGTGTTAAGAGTTAGGCCCGTTCTACAGTGAAGCGGAAGCGTAAGAAAGCGGATACGTATCACGCAAACGAAACGAGCACACGGAGTGAAACATATTTTTTATTTTCTACATTGTATGAAAACGCATTCGTAAACGTCCGGCCTTGCAACCTATGAAACAAAAAAGAAGATATTTCTTGTGTAAATTTCCGACATTAGTAAAAATTTAATTTTACTATTATCTGTATTTAAGTATGTTAAAAATGTTATAGCAAGGTTTGTACGTGTCTTCTATAGCAATAGAAATGTCAACAGCTGCATAATTTTAACGCAAAATCTAACAGTCAGTATTTTACAAATAAATTTTTTTGTGTGTTTAATTTTTAAATGGTAATTCACGAAAAGTTTTCCGTAGCATTTATAGTCACAAATAATAATTGTAACTACAGAGCACGAAGGCGAAAAATGGGGGTGAAATACGAAATGCTCGATTGCTATTGGCTAAACGCAAGCACGGATACGTAAGAGTTCGGAGTTGACCAACTCTCATGCGTATCCGTGTCCGCTTGCGTCCCATTGTAGAACACACGCTGAGTGTCTTGTGTTTGCGTATTCGTGATACGTATGCGCTTGCGTGTTACTGTATAACGGGCCTTAGTAGACCGTAGCTTTATCTTTACGTTTGAGGCACGGAAACGGGGAAGGCTATAAGTCGAACATAACACGTCCGTCTAACACGTCATCGCATCTAGGCGCGAAGGTCTTAACTAGCTGCAGTGTTTTCGTAGGATGTGTTTTTCAACGGGACTTGAAGCGATGACCTTGTTATTTTATTTGTGGATAGTATGTGCTTTAAGTCCAATGCCGGTTTCTACGACTTAGTTTTACAATTACGATCGATATTTTCTCAGCTATAGCAACGTGGAAAAGCCATTTTTAGCACTTTTGAGGAGTTTGGAAATCATGTTTTTAATAAGCGGACGGCATTTTTTAAATTATAGGGACCACGGTCGTAGAAGTACAGGTCTGGATACTCGCCTATCTACCAATGTATTTTGCTTGACCCACTTGTTGTTTGGATGTAGTTCACCAAGTTACCGAGAATATTGTGTTTTATTGGCGCTTCAGTTAGGGCGGTCGGACCCAAACTCCGCCCACTTTTTTCCATTGTTAAATGTATAAAGTAAATAAAGATTGCTGGAGTCTTTTCTTAAATTTGTGAGCAAAGAAAGTATTTCGTAAATTGATAAAAAAAAAATACGTTTTGATAAATTGAAAGGAAGTGGGTGGAGTTTGAGTCCGACCGCCCTAACATCAGCTTCAATAAAAGACAATATTCTCGGTAACTTGGTGAACTACAGCCAAACAACAAGGGAGTCAAATATCCAGGCGAGTGTCCAGGCCTGTTCTTCTACCGTGATGGTGCTACAGTTTGAAGTGTGTCTTCTTTTCGCAGGTAAACACATAGGAAACATTTTTAATAGTTATAAAAAAAATGCTTTCCGTACCACGCTACATGACGGCTCGCGCGTCCTTGGAACACGAACAAGCTAGGCCGCTGCTATGAAGGTAAGGAATACACAATACTGTGGCAACAGTTGAGTAGACAAACTTGCACAAGTTTATACAATTAAAAACTTAGGCATTAAGACATAAACAGTTGGCCATAAAATTATTTTCCCATCACAATAATTTAAACCGAAGCATACACAGTTGAATTGTTACTGCTTACTTCGTAAGTTCGGCAGAGGAAATCGTACGTTTAACCCATCAGAGTGCAGGTCGGTTTCCCATGATGCCATTCGTATTTCACTCGATAACCGCCATCTGCTTTAATCTATAAAACACACACAAGACGGCGTGTTTTTAAAGAAAATAAATGCAATTTTCTGTGAAATTTAAGTTTTTAATTTCAAATACAAAAAGAACCTCGTATTTACATACCTCGCAATGGTTATTTCCTTATTATTTTACTAAATGTTTTTAACCATAGCCTTCAGTATAAGCATTACAGTAAAAAATACAATATTGAAAGCCTGTTGATATAAGCTTAACTATGGTCGTAACAGAAAAAATTATTTCTAGGGGGGGGGGGTGAGATGGGGTGGAATAAGACATTAGCTTTTTGATGCACAGCAACTAACAAACCAATTTGTCCAACGAGTTCGAATTATGCGATGCATTCGAATTAGAAACGGCTATACTATTGTGTGAATCAATTTATTTTCTCTTTTCGAATTCTTTATACTTAAACATTCTTTTTTATAATGCAAACAAAAAGGAAGTAATGGAATTATTCATGTGCCTTGCTTACTATATCCAATGTATTTTTTAAAAATTAATAGGATACTGTACTACAAACTCAAACCAAATGAAATGTACCAAACTCCGCTGTTTATTTTTAAATTATTTTTATATTTTTCGCAGGCGGGGGTTGAACCCCCAACCGCTCCCCCTCCCCCTGGATAAGATCATGGTCTGAACTTAGGAGGCCACGGTGGCCAAGGGGTCAGACCTCTCGCCTCCCACCAAGGCGATCCCGGGTTCGATTTCCGGCGGGGTCAGTCCCCGGATTTTCGCATGTGGGAATCGTGCTGGACGATGCCGTTGGTCGGCGGGTTTTCTCGGGGATCTCCCGTTTCCGCCGCCCATTCATTCCAGCGCTGCTCCATACTCACCTCATATCACGCCTCACCAGCGCTAAAGACCTCGATGTTAAGCGCTGACCAAAATCTCTCACTCACTCACTGAACTTCGGCAGTAACCTCGCTATTGCGTACGCTCAATGTTTGCGACTTTACTGCACCAACGTACCGGGGTGCCCTCGCCTACGCTGGGAGCTGCTTCCTATAGCGATGACGACCTCTGACCTGTGAATGACGTGCCCAGATAAACATCTCGGCCTCCCCAGCTCTTCTCGGGGGCCCATGAACTTCCCACGAGTATGAGGAACGAGTTCCGAAATTGCAGAGTCGGATAGGCTCGCTCATTAAGGGGAGGAGAGATGCTTAATTAATGTGGACTTCTAGGCCTCGCCGGAAGCTCGCTAATTGCCAGCGCGTTTTATTAGATATCCGCGGAAGTCTGCCGGTGCGATGGTTGATAGTCTGGTAGAGTTGTTACGTATCTTTGTCGAAATTAGAACTGGCTCCACGTAATCTACACAGAGTTATGATCAGAGTTCAGAATTTCCACTAAATTTGCCGGAGAAACATTCATTTTTACCGGCGGCCAAATTTTACTAGGGACATAGTAAGGTTTCGTATACAAGATTATTTACATTCCGCAGATCACGAGCATATATTTTAAATAATAAAAATAAAAAACACAGTTGTATTAAGATGAACTACTTTATTTCTACAAATTTAAACATTTGGATGGGTGTAAATCTTAACAGGTAAATGTTTTCTTAATTTTCAGCACATTTTAAACCTGTATCTCAAGGTAACTAAGCAAATGTTCTACGGACATTAAGCGGACATACGAAATGGATTCGGCAACACTGGTTATGCTACACCTGTCCCTATTCGTCATACGCACTTAAAGTATGGATATTTAACGTATCGTCAGGGCCACCGTTACAGAGTGTTCGTAAACAGGTGTTTTCAAATAAAATATTCAATGTGTACCCATTGTGCCATGGTACGAAAAGAAAATAAACTTCAGACAAGGTTGGAACCTCATTGTTAAGACGCCACGGTCATTAAAAACACGGCTCATAAACCCTCCAACATGGCTAAAAACGGGCTTTTCAGACTGCAGTTCTTCAAAATGTTCTAACTGGATGTTTGTGAAACTCAGGTTGCAACCTGCACTGAACTTAGTAGCAGACTTTCAACCAATAAAATTATATGGTCACCGCTTAATGTCCCATAGTAAAAACCGTTCGGCGGGAAGCTTGCATGCTAGTTCAGCGCTTGGCTCGTTGAGGCGACGCGGCATTTGATGCGCGCTTCAAGGTCGACCTTACTGCTCCGTCACTTTTGAACCTCTCACGCGCGGGTAGACGGCGCCCTTAAGCAACAAACCTTAAGTTCCCTCCCGCCTGCTCTATTCACCTTTTCCATGCACTCTCTTAACCCTGATTTTCTAATTCTATTATTATTTTTTGCCTAATAGTGAAAATTGTCTGAAAAGTTTTCGAAGTTTCATCTTCACATTTTCCACACACTGGAAACTATACAATTCGTTTGCCAAAATATTTTACACATTTGAAAAGCTGGAATTCATAATTGTGTAAGTAGCAAATATTTAGTACTGTTGTTTTTATTCATACTGTACACATTTTTCAACAGATTTTCCAGTAACTAATATTTCACTCTTAACTTAATGTCTAGATACAACCTGGGTGTTGCGAGGATGTACTGAACTTTGCGTGTAATTACAAAGAACATTTACGAGAAAAAAATTTAAACTGACTTACACCAATATAAACGTAAGGCCCTCATTTGTGTCAGAGCCATCTAACTCAACGACATTTCTAATCGTGCGTAAACAAAGATGGATACTGAAAACAAGACGATCTGGTACTGCAATAACTAGTAGTGAAAACAGAGTTGACGAACATGAAAACATCCTCGGTACTAGTGAAACGATACTTCTCACTCGTGAAATAAGCTACAGGAATGTAGTTTTCCCGAATTACTGCTAATACAAAACACATTATTACGAAATTAAAATCACACGAATTTTGCTAACAATGACATGCGTCTACAGTCAGTAAATAAATGATGTGGCATTTCACTTATTTCGGGGATAAAATATACCACAACTGTGGAGTAAATGAATGTGTACGCCGCCCGTCGCAAAGCGATCACTTTAAAGTGGTGTTTATTTTTACTTTCAGCTAACTGTGTATTTTTCCGCCACTTATTAACATTTATATGTAACAATGTAATTCACAACACCGTGTATAAATTACACCTTACTAAAGAGTCACAATGTGTAAGTATACGTATTCTTAACAAGGCTCTCTTTAAAACAGCATTCTTGACCATGGACCGTCTATAGATATTTTGCAGAAGTAACCTTGAACACTGATAGGAGCAACCAACAACCTTCATATATCAGTAAATTCAGAATTTACACGGATGGGAAGATATGTAGGAAGCATTCAATACAAGCACAACAATGGCAATCAAAAGAGAACCGTGCTTAATTTTTTGTAGCAATGAAAAGGCATTTCTGTCACTTTACAAACGTTTGTAAATGTACAAAAACCTTCCTTGGAAAAAATATTTGTTCGTAAACTTACTAGGATTTTCTTAGTAAAAAAAAAAAATTTAGGAAAAATTTGTAGTCCACTAAAATCATAGGTTCGCCTGAAATTACATAGTAATGCACATATCCCATCCTCTGAAGAGATTTTTTCTGGAATAAAGTGAGTGTAAAGGGGGATTGATCCCTGTCAGATCGGTTTTACGGTTTTTCTTATAAATCAGGGAATAGACACATTGTTTTACTTTTTTCACGCTGACAAGGCATACTTTATTGTTTCATTCACTTTTTGGAATCCATGTGGCATTGTTTCTGTTAATGTTGCGGCCTCTGTAGTCGCTCCCGTAAATAAAGCAATTTTTCCTTTTCAGCTGTTACCCGTTGCAAAATAACGAATGTATTATGGCTCCAGTAATTACAGACAATCGATTACGTTTGCATATATGCCTTGTCGTGACAAAAATTTTGATACATCGAGTGGAACAGAAGTTATCGAGAAGAAACAGATAAATCCAAGGTGGTGGGGATCAATACCTCTTAACATTTATTGCATGCGTCAAACTAAAAAAAAAAAAAAAAAAAAAGTTTAATCATTGCACTGTACGTTAAAAATATACAAATTAAAAATATATATCAAATAGTATCTCGGTTTATAAGCGCGAGGAAACTACAAATTATCTAAAAGGGAAAAAGTAAGAAGGGTTTCAGAAGTGATTTTTCTTATCCTGCACCACGTGTAGGGCTACAGCCATCACTACGGCCGTTGGTAGCAAATGACAGCCGCGCTAACATCTTCCTCTCAGCGGAAATCCTATTAGCACAATCCCCGGCAATTTAACGTCTTGGTTGTTTTTTATTATTTTTTTTTTCGGTCACGTGCTGTCGAGTCATGCGAGACGAGGATCAGTCGCTTCGCGACACGGGCGATTTTTCGGCCGCACGCGACAGAGCGAGTAATCGCGACTGACTCGCCCCTTTCAGCGCAGATTACACGCCCGTTAATGGCTTCCTCGCCGCCGAGACAGGCGTTGAAGGGGGAGGGGGTGGTGGTAGGTTGGGAGAGACGAATAATAACATGAACACCTTTTTCCAAATACACGATCTTTGCCACAACTAGGATTGCCAACTGTCCCGCTTTGTACACGGGGTTTCTCGTATCCTGGGGCTAAATGAATAGGGACCCCTGTTTTTCCCGAAAAGAAATTTGCCCCACTTTGTTACGGTGCCTTACATGCACATCTGAAGTTCTGCTTCGTAGTCAATGATCGGATATTTTAACTCTCACGACCCATAGAATTCTACTGGCAAATCACAGACGTGTGGTGTTGCAGGAACTTTATTGTAATTGGCTCAGTCAAATGATACACATAGACACGCTGCCAATAACCATGAAGCAGATTTGCAGATGTGCACGTAAGTCACTGAAACAAACTGGAGCAAAATTCTTTTCGCGAAAAACAGGGGTCCTTATAAATGAACTATTGGCTGTGGACATTTGACGACAAATGCGCTAAATACAGGACGTTCCAAAAAATGGTAACTGAAGCTAACATTCGCTTATAAATTGGAAGAAAATTATTGGAAGTTCATTAAAAGTTACATTCTGTACCTTTTCATAGCTGAAAGTCAAGGATTATCTTATTTGAAGGCGACCGTTTTGAAATTCGTGTAAGGAAATGTAAGCATTTATTTTTGGGTTTCAGACTATTCGCCTCTCACCAAGGTGATCCGGGTTCGATTTCTGGCGTGGTCGGGCACCGGATTTTCGTATGAGGGAATCGTGCCGGATGATGCCATTGGTCGACGGGTTTTATTCGGAGATCTCCCGTTTCTCACCGCTTCTTCATTCCGGTACTGCTCCATACTCACCTCATGTCACCCCTCACCAGCGCTAAAGACCTACATGTTAAGTGCTGATCAAAATCTCTCACTCACTCACTGCAGAATATCTTAAGGAGCATTGATCTCTCTCAAATCGGATTTACGGCTCTTCTTAAAAATCAGGGAATAGAGATATTGTTTTGCTTTATTCACGTTGACAAGGCATAGTTTACTGTTTCATTCACTTTTTGGAATCCAAGCTGCATTGATTCTGTTACTTTTATGACCTCTGTAGTTGCTCCCGTATAAAGCAATTTATCATTGTCAACTACTCCCATTCCAAAATAATCATATATATGTTTCCAATAATTTAAGAAAATCGTTTAAGTATGTATACATGCCTTGTAGTGACCAAAATGCTGATACATCGACTGTAACAGAAGTTATCGAGGAAGAAACTGATAAATCCAAGGTGGTAGGGATCAATACCCCTTAACAAAATTACACAATGATCTTGACTATTCTTTGAATGGTTTTCTTTTAGAATAAACATCTATCTGCCAAGGATATGCGTACCACACGGCGACCAATTTTTCCACTCGACTCAAAGGTTGATTTCAGAAGTGGCCACTTAACCGTGGACAGCCAGTACAAGAAAATGAGCAACTCACGTGGGCACGGCAACACATCAGTCAGTCAGAGGGCATCAGTCTACAGCCGCTGCCCTCAACTCCCATTCCCTCCCCCTACAACCCCCTTCCCCTAATTCTTCCATCTCAACAGAATCCGGTCACTTCCGCCATATAATTACGCCTGGCTACAGCTTGGAGAGCACTTTCCATTACGAGAACCTCTCTTGCCTCACGTGGTAATTATCACCCTGCGTTCCAGCCAAGGTCACCGGCCAGCGGCTCTGCGTCCGAGAAGGGTCCCGGGAGTGAATCCCCGTCTAAATGGGGGTCAATTCAGATGGAATAATAATAAATAATAATTAATTTTTAATGTAACACTTCTTTGAAACGGACTAATAAGCAGTGGCGGCTCGAAGGTTGTTGCCAGGTAGGGCACAAGCTGCAGAGAACTGTATATGGTTGTGCGCTAGTTGACACTACGGTCACTGACACGCTGATATCCGCTTATTACTGAATGGTCACAATGTTTTACTAATCAATGTCCGACACACTTTATATTAATCACTTTATTTACATTTAATTGTAATCAACTTGAAAATGTAAATTTATGAAATACTATAGCCGCTGAAGTACGATATTAACATTTTCTTTTCGACGTGTTTTAATGCGCGCGTAAACAGATACTGGGTCGAGTTACAATTGACATAAACATTTTCACAGTATTAAACGCAGGAGTTAACTTACACGTACTTCAGCCTGGCAAGCTACAATCTTATCTAGAGATAGACACATACACAAGATAAGTTTTTAGATTTAGAAAAAGTTGGGAATCGTTCAACTGTTGCTTAGTACTAATACTGTGTAGAAAGTTTAGCTAGTCAGAAGGCCTGAAAGCGATTCTACGATGTCGCACGAGAGACTAAATTATCAGAGAATAAAGAACTAGAGTTGGACTTGGTTGTATAGAAAAAAACTTCGATTCCGGGGAGAGAATGTGTTAATAGTTTTTTTAAAGAGACATGATTGCCACAACATAAACGAAAATAGTTCTGTACGGATAATCTTCAGATTCAATAAAAATGCTATGTTATTATTTTAAAATGTTAACATACGGTTTTATTTTATTGTTCTTCGTGTCGCCAACTGTAACAACTCAATTCCTTCACAATAATAACAGCGAAATTTCTACATCTTAATACTAATCTTGTTACCGTTGTAACAAGCCCTCGGCGCCTGTGTTTATGTTTTACGATATTCTTATCACAATAACTATATATGTGTTAAGTTAATGTTGATTGTGTCCTCGGCTTTACCGTCGCACCATACTGTGACAGCAGCTATCATTATAGAATACTAAAACCGTTAATACGAGGCTTGAAAGTCCGAACTTCTTCTAAGACTGTGCTTCAGTCCAAGAGAACAGCGAATTGACGCTTGAAAATTTAGTTTTGTAACTGTTTATTAAACATTACCATTTGTAATAACAATGTGTGCATGTAAAGGAGCAAATAAACACACTTCGTAAAATATATAAATATTTACAAACCACTGCTAAAGCACGTACAAATTTCATGCAATATATTCACGACCTGTATATCTTGCTGATAAAGATGTTCAATGCTATAATAGGGTTGCCCCGTGTTATTTTCATTATGGCGCCAGAGAGAAATAAATGTTCCCTCTTCGTTTGGCAACACAAAACATTTTTAGCAGAGGCGTAACTAAATTTAACTTCTTTCCTGGTATTTTAGAAAATTAGGATCTTTAGTTTTCAAGGGATTGTAACATCTCCCTATTATTCTATTTACATACAATCTGTCACGTAATAATTCCACTTCGTTTTGCAAAAGGAATCACCTCTTAAGTTTGTTAGTTTCAGATGTTAATTTTAACGTCCGGCGAAATCTATACAGTAATATGATTACTTACACTATTGTGTATCTACCAACGAGTGGCGGAATCACACGAAATTACTGAACGGGGGAAAAATGTAACTTTAAAAAAGAAAGTGCTTTCTTTGCAGTGATTAACCAATGCATGTGTCGTCTCTGGGCAGGCGCCAGGCAAACGAAGTTTGCGTAGTAAAGGTATGTTCACAATTCACAAAATAACAGTAAGCGTAAAACATAGGTCGTACGTACAAAAATTTGTTTCCTTGTATTCGAACCTATTAATTCTTAACTGCCGAAAATTGGTCACATGCATAGAGATGCTGATGTAATAAATGGTAATATTTCATTTCTTGGGTGTGGAGCAGCAACCTATCAAAACAAAGGATTTCCTGAATGTCAACCATGTTGGTTTAACCCCCAAAGCAAACGAGAGTAAAACAAAACGAGTATAAATAATTTTAATATTAGAAACTGTGTTTCTATAATTTGAAAATTGTTTTGCACTTTGCAGTTTAGTGGGACTTTGTTTATGTACGTAATATAATCTTCAATTATGATTCAACTTCAAGCACGGCCGTAGAAGAACAGGTCTGGACACTCGCCTGGAAACTTGACCCTCTTGTTGTTTGGCTGCAGTTCACCAAGTTACCGATAATGCTATAGGTTTTTGGCACTGCTGTTAGGGCGGTCGGCTCAAACTCCGCCCACTTCCTCCCCACTTAGATAAACAATTTATAAAAACGTATTTTTTTTATCAATTTATGAAATACTTCCTTTGCTTACAAATCTAAGAAAAGGCACTCTGGTGTTGCGTAAATGGAACTATGTGTCATAGCCGCTAGGAGCACTGGTAGTACGACGCTATCACAGAATAAATAATACTAACTGAAGTGACAAGGAAAGCTTTTTTCATTGTTGTTATTGTACCAGCTCTCGGGGCGTACAGGAATATAAACAATTCCGCGTGGATTAGAGACACTGGTTTATATAACCACTTGTGGTGTACTGTAATTAGTTCGTATATTAATAATATTCAAAATAGCAAATATGACGATTCAAGGCTCAACATCAGATATTAACTGACTCTATTAGAAGCGACATTATGGAGATTTTTAACCGCTGTTATTGTACCAGTTATCGGGGCGTACAGGAACGCAAACAAAGTCATATGGAGTTTGAGACATTGCTTTAAAAATACTGTAATTTGTTAGTACCTCATTTTCATATTTAGAAATGGTAAATGTGACGTTATTTACGTGTAAGTTTCCTCACAAATAATAAAATAAAGCCTATTAAACTTAAAGGTAACCAAACTCCTGTGAATTCCGACGCCATGGCGATCCAAAGAGAAAACGAGTACGATAAAAATCACGTCCTGTCGCTTCTGTTACTGCTTATTTATTCTGTGACGCTATATTGCATTGTTAATCAATACTTCGTTACTAGTGGCGCTTTTAGTCATAAAGAGGTCAACTCAATAGCATTGTTAGATAGGCTAGTGTCCAGACCACGGTCGTAGAAGAACAGGTCTGGACACTCGCCTGGATATTTGGCCCACTTGTTGTTTGGCTGTAGTTCACCAAGTTACCGAGAATATTATGTTTTATTGGCGCTGATGTTAGGGCGGTCGGACTAAACTCCGCCCACTTCCTTTCAGCTAAGATAAACAATTTATCAAAACGTATTTTTTATCAATTTATGACATACTTTCTTCGTTCACAAATATAAGAAAATGCTCCAGCGACCTTTATTTACTTTATAAATTTAACAATGGAAAAAAGTGGATGGAGTTTGAGTCCGACCGCCCGGGAAGCAGCGCCAAAAAGTACGACATTCTCGGTAACTTGACGAACTACAGCCAAACAACAAGGGGGTCAAGCAAAATACATTGTTAGATAGGCGAGTGTCCAGACCTGTAATTCTAAGACCGTGTTTTAGATTCATTGAGATAATGTCATTGGTTAAACAAGACAGTAAGAATTCAATTTTGAATTAATCTCGCACAAGGTTTCTGGTCGCGCACACTGTCACGTGCGTATGTTTTTTAATAGTGAACCAACCCTAAGTGGGGCGGTGTTCCCACGGGTGTGTCTCAGCCTAGGAAGGGGAATGAGTGCACCATTCTGCACTCTCGACCTCTTTGATCCATTCTGTCGTGACTGCGGTGAGGATTGGTTCGGCACGACTCGGCCGACAATTGGCCAGGGGGCTCCGTGCGTGATGGGGGATTTGGCCTGGGATCCGTCCCATCACTTGTGAAGTAAAAACTACAGGAACTGAAAGTCGGTGTATCAATGCATTTTAAGACGTGTTTGACAAAAGTTACTTTTGAAAAATTCAGTAATAGCCACAACTCAAAGTTATGCAAAAATTTACTCATTTTCGTCTATTTTTAAAACGTACACAAATGTATCCCTTTGTATTCGCAAATGTGTCTTGAAGTAGCTCATAGTATTTAGTATCAATATGAATTAACTTGTTTCTGCAAGTTAATTACTTTTTTAATTTTCACTACACAACATTGACCATTTTGTGACTTTTATGAGTGACTATGCAAAAACTATGGGGCCTAATTATTTTTATTTTTAAGGAAATTACATTTTATTTGATGCGTAAAAACTGAACAAAGTTGGGCGAAAATATCTTTTGGCATCAGTTGCGTTATTGGATTATTTTGTTTTTCGTTTTTTTTTTTTTTTCTTAGAAGAAAAATGTGAAATCTCCTATTACAGCGTGAATTTTATTTGCCTTACGATACAGTATAAGCATCAATTTTGAATTTTCAACGTTTATTTAGGCACAATAAGTACAGTAATTTTTTTGTATTCGTTGTTTGCAATTTTGATTGCGGCTTAAATATACATTAAAATTGCTTGCACGTTAGCACAAAGTAAATATAGTTCACGCTAAAACAGCGAATTAAAAATTTTCTGCTCAACTTTTCATGAAAGCGTAAAATAAATTAATCCAATAATGCAACTGATACGACATAAGACCCTTTCACGCAATCAAATTTGCTTCAATTTTCTTTCAAAATTATTTAATATCATGTGACCTCATGTTGACGTCATAGCCGCGGTCGTTTGATATTTCAATTAATTTTATATCATGAATTTCGTCAAAAACTTTCTTTTCGAACATACATCAAAATTTCTTGAATTAAAACGTTTAAGGAACAGAGAATAGGTTTTTATAATATCATTAGGTCAAACGGATTTTTCTGACTTCACTAATTCAAATAACACATTGAGTTCTGTATGCGAACATGAACAATAAATAAGCGCAGTGTCTTTTAAATGATAAACGCAAAAATTTACAGAGATACATTATTTATTTTGTGCATAATTTTTTTACAAATTGTGTGGTAAGCTTCAAGAGGTCTCTTCAATGTTTATTAAATTTGATTTCTTGTATCGCTGTGCTGTTAAATAAGTTGAATTAAAGAGACTGAATTAAATAACTATTTGATAATGTGAAAGAGTCTTTATCGTCCTGTTTACAGCCTCGCTTATCTCGAGCAACGACACAAAGTCCGTGGTTTGAAGTCGCCGTCTGGTGCATAGCAAGGCCTAGAAACTCCGGAACGGTAAATCTGCTCGACAGCAAAACAAAAATTGTTATTCTGTACAGAATGACTGAAATTTTACGTGGTGATATATTTGTTAAATTGTTCTTTCAAATTCTCCGCAACATGAATAATATTGGGAGTACGGCTTCTCTGAAAATCTACTGCAAAATTTAATTTCTTTTATGAGGTTTTTTTTTTCGACCTCGCAATGATCTGAAAAAATAACGAGAATGAATTATAAAATGGTTTTACTGTCAGTAGATGCGTACATCTTTCAGGTACTTTTCGCCATAATCATAGAGCCGTGTTTGCACAGTAGCTAGAGCACTTACCTCCCACTAAGGGGATATGTACTCGATTCTCGGCGGGGTAGGTCCCCTGATTTTTTGCGCGTGAGTATCGTGCCGGACGATGCCATTGGTCGGAAAGATCTCTCGGGGATCTCCCATTTGCCCCGTCCCTTCCTTCCGGCGCTACTCGATACTCACTTTATCTCACCCCTTCATCAGCGCAGATACCCTCGATATTAAGGGCGTGGTTAGTAAAAGTTTATTTTTTTTTATATTTGTGCCAAACACTGTTCAACTTTTGCACATCAGATAAGACGTCATTTCCCAAAATAAAAACAAATTAGGCCCCATAGTTTTTGCATATTCACTCATCAAAATCACAAAATGGCCATTGCGGTGTAGCCAAAATAAAAAAATAATAATAATTATCTAACGAATTCAAAATTACAAGAACTGAGAGTTAGTGTATCAATGCATTTTATGACATGTTTGACAAAAGTTAGTTTTGAAAATTTCAGTAGTAGCCAAAAGTCAAAGTTATGAAAACATTTACTCATTTTCAAAATTTTTTTAAAAATACAAAAATGTATCGCTTTGTGTTTACAAAAGTGTCTTCAAGTAGCTCACATCATTATGTATCAATATAAATTAGCTTGTTTCTGCAAGTTAATCACTTTTTATAATTTTGGCAACTGCCATTTTGTGACTTTGATAGTTGATTATGCTAAAACTATGGGACCTAATTTTTTTTTTATTTGGGGAAATGACATGTTATCTGATGTGTAAAAGTTGAACAGAGTTTGTCACAAACATAAAATTCTTAATTTTTGCGGGTCAACGTCCTTAAGCGCTGACCAAAATCTCTTCATTCACTCACTCGAGGACTGTCTAATAAGATAGTTCGCTATATGTGACGAAATGCATCTATACATAATCCGGGTTAAATGAGCAGTTTTGAAACGCTAGTTACTTTTTTTCCAGTATAATTAAATTTTTCTGCCACATTTTAACAGAAAATATTAACAATTAAAGTGTATAGATTATAATGTAGTTGACAGTTGTCGTCTAAAATCACAGTAAAATATTTTTATTACTATTATTTCAGACGAGATTATCTTCAAACGTGCTCACTGTATCGCGAACAAACCTATATATACCTCGTGAGTTCTCATGACCTCACGGATGATCCCACATATGTACACACTCGAATTCTGGTTGGTTCCAAAGTCCCTGTCAATACTACTATTTCAGGTTTAAGAGGTATGGAAAGCTACGATGTCAAGCCGACGACTGGACACTCAATTGTCAATAAAAGCTGAACTGCTCATAAAAATTCGATGAGATTGTTTTGCCGAGTAGATGTTTTATCACCTTACATTTATTTATATATTACTATGCGGTAGCATGATTTATTTTTGAGTAAAAAATTAAAAAACAGTTTTTAGAAAAATAAGGGCTTGAAACCACAAAATCTACAAAAATGGAAAAAAGTAATTTTTATAATTTTAATATGATAATATCTAGGCCTCTATAATAACCGAATTTCAAAAATACTCGCCTTTTGATATGAAAATAATTTTACAATCCGAAAACCTCTCCGCGAGAGATTTATGGACGTTAAAATTATTTTCAAATGAAAACGCGAGTACTATCATATTAAATACTATAAAAATGGCTGTTTTCCATTTTTGTAGACTTTGTGGTTTCAAACCCTTATTTTTCTAAAAACATTTTTTTACACGAAAGTTAAGCATACTATCGCATAGTACTATATAAAGGTTCGCTGATAAAATATCTACTCGGCAAAAAATATCTCACCGAATTTTGATAAGCAGTTCAGATGTTATTGACGACTGAGTGTTCCATTCGACCGCTCGACTTCGTACCTTTCCATACCCCTTAAGGGTGTTCACGTAGCAAAAATTCAAAATTTTGTATTTGCTTGGCATGGTGTAAGTTTTATATACGTTAAATGTGACTACATTTTCCACTCGTAGAAATTTTTTAGCTCTCTTAGTTTTCCCATGGCGGCACGTCAAAGTCAGAATTCGCAAGTTACAGGAACATAGGTTTAACAAAAACCAAGTGACTTGGTGGAATGAAATAATTTACACTGAAATTAGATATAATGGACACTATGCTAAAAGATTTAAAAACACACAACAAAGAAATTTTATCTTTTTTAAAAATTGCCTTAAATGAGGTAAATTTTCGTCATTTTCAGATTTTTTAAAAGTGTACAAAGAAATTCCATTCTGTGTTTTTAAATCTTTTAGCATAGTGCCCATTGTATCTAATTTCAGTGTAAATTATTTCATTCGAGTAAGTCACTCTGTTTTTGCTAAACCTATGTTCCTGTAACTTGCAAATTCTGACTTTGACATGCCGCTATGGGAAAACTGTGAGAGCTAAAAATTCCTACAAGTGGAAAATGTAGTCACAAGTAACGTCTATAAAACTAACACTATGCCAAGCAAATACAAAATTTTGAATTTTTAGCAAGAGAACGCCCTTCAGGGCGCAGCCTACCACAATTTTCATCACCATTATTTTAATTTTTATTTGTACCAGATATTTTTTTTCTTATTTTAGACAGAAAATGTGACTAAAATTGGCTCCTAAGATATTTTTTTCTCTCTCATAGTTTTCGCGTAATGGCTTGTTAAAGTCATATTTTGCATATTTCCGCTTTAACGACTACACTAAAACCAACTGATATACTAAACTAAAAAAAATCACAGTAGATAAAGGCATTGCAGGCTACAATGACATGCTCATAAAATTAAAGAATAAAAATTATTTGAATTTTTAAAAAATGCTGAAACTAAAAATAAAAATTAAAAAGATTAAATATTTTTTTAAAAAATACAAATAATTTTTATTCTTTAATTCTATGGCCATGTCGTTGTAGCCGGCAATGTCTTTATTCACTGTGATTTTTTTTTAGTTTGGTATATCAGTTGGTTTTAGTGTGGTCCTTAAAATTGAAACATGCAAAATATGACTTTAACAAGCCACTACGCGAAAACTATGAGAGATAAAAAAATTTCATAAGAGCCAAATTTAGTCACATTTTGTGTCTAAAATAAGAAAAAAATATCTGGTACAAATAAAAATTAAAATAATGGTGATGAAAATTGTGGTAGACCGCGCCCTTAAGAGGAGTCCTCGACTGGCGCATGGACGGCGTTGCAGCGTGTCACGCGTATTCTTTTTTACGCGAAACCGCTTAACTTATTCATATTATGTTTACCTACGAAAAGAACACACACTTGAAACCATGCTTCTATTTTTTCAAAAATGCAGCACGCTTGTTAGAAACATGATATTCGGGCCTCTCAAAATGGCTAAAAACGGGTTTTTTTAGACTTTTGTAACTCCGAAAATATTACATGAATTCGTAAAGTGCAAAACGAGAAGCATGGGTTGGTCTTTACTTCAAACTATTCAAAAATAAAATATTGGGGCCACCGCTTAAAGTCCCATAGTAAAAAGACTACAACGGAAACCTTGCACGCCAGTTTGGCACGCTGCGAATAAAGGCGATATGCTTCTCGTCTAGAGTGGGACACTGGCTCGTATCGCTACGCTGTTACCACGCGTCAAAGGTGGAAATTTGACACCGCGAAGGACTTCTCTTAAGAGGCCGTTCCAGTGTTTCAGGCGCATGTATGCAACCCGCATTAACGCCTTATAAATCAAGGCTAATATTACCTTCGCTATAGCAGTAAGAGTATTACACATATCAACACTATATTTGCGTTTTATGAAATAGACAGTCATTCTTATTTTCGCTGCGTTCGCCGAAGTGAAATATAAAGAATGGTAGACTATAAATTCCCAAAACTTTTCTTAAAGTTACCGTTCGTTGTACTATTGTTTGTAGAACGCAGCGAAAATAAGAACGGTTGTGACTTTGATAAACCGCGAAGATAATGTTGATATGTGTAATACTCTTATTGCTATAGCGAAGGTAAAATTAGCCTTGATTTATATGGGCATAATGCAGGTTGCATACACGTGCCTAAAACACTGAAACGGTCTCTTAAGGTGACCGCCTGGGATAACGTATTTTGGGCGTTCGAAGCCTAGAAATGTGTAAGCGGTAAGGATGAGACGTAACGCGCATCGTGCCTCCCCCTAGCCTCTATAGGCACACGTCACTGAGCTGGAGTGCAGCCTCGAGCCGACAACTAGCCTCTATGAGACATTCAGTGGCAACCCTATCATTTTACGTCATATTTGAGAAAAAAACTTGTTGTACCCGCCTATAAGCTACCTTTTTTTTTATTCTGAACTATGATTATCCAGCAAAAAAAGAGAGAGACCGCAAAAAACAATCGTTTTCGCCATTTCCTACCACGAGAAAATGTGCTTTTATACATTATTTGAGGATTTGTAAAGGGTATACGTGCATGTAATGTGCCTTGAACGGTATTCCTGAGCATACATCAGTAACGTAACTGGAGTAGTTGTCTAACAAACTTGTGTCGGCTATATATCTGCACATCGCTCAGCCTCTTGGGAATGCGGCCACATTAAGGCTGTTCAAGTGCGAAAAAATCATAATTTTATATCTTTATGAAATAGTGTTTAGTTTTGTAGACGATATTTGGGAGCGCAGTTTCCTCTTACGAAACAATTTTAGCGTTTACAGTTTTCTCATAACGGTGCGCCAAAGTCAAAATTTGCTTGTTCTGTTGCCATGCAAATAGTGAAAACTAACTGACCTGCTTGAACAAAATAATTCACTGTGATATTACATCCCATGAACTATGAAATAAAGTATTTAAAATAACATTAAGTAATATTTTGAATTTAAAAAAAATCGCAAAAGTACGCGAAAAAAGTTGAAAATTCAGCAGTTTTTTAAAATAGGAAAACAGTTCAAGGGATTGTTTAGAAATGTTTTATTACGTAGCCCGTGACATGTTATTTGACTGTGAATCATTTCACTAACGTAAGTCAGTTGAGTTGGTTTTCACTATATGCAGGGCAGCAGAACATGCTAATTATGACTTTGACGCACCGTTATAACAAAACTATGCGAATTAAAATTGTTTCTCAAAAGAAACTGTACTCACAAGTATCGTCTACATAACTAACCCTATTTAATATAAATATAAAATTATGATTTTATCGCACTGGAACACCCCTAAGGCGCTTTTACCTAAGAAACTACTAAACGTGTTTCTAAGTACGGATTTACGAAAAGAACAAACACGTCAAACGACATCGGAATAGTTGTTTCGAAACATCACGTTACTTAGAAAAACCATTTCGGATCCCTTCAAAATGGCTAAAAACGGCTTTTTTCATTCTATTTTATCTAAACAACTACTGAAGGAATTCGTGTGAAACTACAAAATAAAGGTGTATTGGACTTTACTTAAAACTTGCCACCAATAAGAAAATGGGGTCACCACTGAAAGTGTCAGTCAGGCGAGTGATCTACGATACCACTGCATGCTGTTTCAGTGTCTTGCTGTAGAGGCGATATCGCGCCAGATGAGCCGATCAACATCGCCCTTGGCGCCGTGCCTCACTCACACAAACACACGGCTAGTAAAGGCAAACTGTCGAGCAAACGACTGGAATACTAAATCGTCGACAAATTCTGAATTTTTCGTCATAATTCGATTGTAATTTTTTGCTGAGTAAATATTTTGTTAGTGGACACATGCTTACACATTAAAGGTCAGTATTTTGGGTTTCAAGTAAAAAATTAAAAACTGTTTTTGGAAAAACAAGGACTTGAAACTATAAAATCCTTAAAAATGGAAACATTATATTTTTATAATGTTCTATAGTTTATAATAGTAACCAAATTTAAAAAAATTACTTGCGTTTTGAATTATAAATAACTTAACTGACTGAAAACCTCTGGACATTATAAATGTTATAATAATAAACGCAATAGTCTTCAATTTTTGTAGATTTTGGCCCTTAGTTTTCTAAATAATAATTATTATTACAGTTTTTTACTTGGAAGCAAAACATACTACCGCATAATGTTGTACAAACATATCCCGACCTCTTACCTTTCCATCCCCTTTAATGGACGGAGTTTTACTTCAGTGTGAATGGCTAGGGACACCTTTTTATGGCTCGTTCGATACCGTGAAGACGTAAAGATCGAGCGTGTTTACAGCGGTATACATGTGTTCGAGGGGCAATTTCGAGACAACTATAAAAGGACAAACCTTATACTACACCTAACATGTCCGTAACCATAAATCTCGTTTTAACCGCGGAATATTTATTTGCAGTTAATCCGTAGACCTGGGTAGGTTTAGCTACGATGTAAGGGAAACTCCAAGCGAATGTGCCGGTAAGCAAAAGAAAGCCGATCTGACATGATCCGGAAGACAAATGGCGCTTGCGTGTTTTCCAGTTCCCACGCCAGAAAGAGAGACAGCATGTACAGTTTTAGTTGGAAGCTAATGAGAGGGTGTCATTACTGAAATCTGAACATCAAGTCAAGGCACAAACAAACAGCACTACTTGACAAACCTAAGTGTAGCCCCGGGTAGGGGAGGTAAGAGCGCTAGTGTTTCCAGGTCGCTGTTTGAAGACAGTGGAGATGAAGTCTTGTAGCCCTCCATGTACACTCCATTCATATTGTAAGCGACCATCTGTAGTAGGTCTAGTAGGCCTGTGCGATGATATACCTTATATATGCGCGGTACAAAACGACACGACCTGGACAACTAAGTACATACTGGTTGTCATGTGTCAGCTGACGCAGCGCATGTCTCGACGGCCATGCTACTTGCTCGCTATTGGCTGGGAGGGTGTAGCGGGACAAAGGAGAGCAGGAGGGTGAGAAACGTAGGAGAGGGGGACGGCTGTAGTTTACATACTTTCCGAGGACACACTTAAGTTTGTCGAGCAGCAAACCCCAGAACGTAACCACTCTAGGCATTCGTATATTGCAACAATCTTATATTAGACACAACGATGATGCTATATCGCGAAAATGTCTTGTGCCAACATATCCTTGAAAACACTGTAGTTGCTTGTACCATACATGATCAGGTGATATACTTCTGACACAACGTAGCTGTCTGCAGAACAATAAGAGGCATCAAATATTACAACATCGCGATTCTTATTGGCTCAGTCAAATAGGGTAACACTTCCAAGTACAAGCTAAAGCAAGTAATAATCTAATAAGATGAACGTGTGTTGAAATCCAGCAAACAGTCAAGTTTTCCCGTGATAAACCATTACCTCTAATTATACAATATGCTGTCAAATTACGTGTCAATATTTGGGGAAACATCTAGAGGAACAAAAAATGTTATATGGACGTACTGTAGGTCCGAAAACGCCGTTTCTGCACTACAGTTCGCAATACGCGACGTACGGTTCACAACACGGAGTGGATCGTGCTGCTGTGGAAAGTCATTACAGCAGACCTGTACATTGTACACTACTCCGCTAAGTTACTAACACATGAACAGTAGGAATAACTGCGACAACAGCAGCCCGTGTGGTATGAATCGCACGTCATGTATACAAACTGTAGTGCAGGAACTGTACGTTGTAGGACCTATGTCTCCTCTAAATGTGAGGAATGTTTCCCCTACTGTCATGCAGTTTGACAACACCCTGGATGCAAGTGATAACCTGCTCGCCACCTGCCGACTTAAGCGGTGCACAGAGTACTTCGTACATGGTTGACAAATCCCTCAACAAAGACTTATACGTTTAGGATCACGCCTGACACACACGTTTGTAAAATACTGAAAATTAATCTTACTTATTTTTATGGTTTCATCAAGCACTTTTACCCGTGGTGAATGGACAGTGAGCTTTGGTATAGCACTTTTGAAGCCCCTGTTATTTATTTATTTTCAACGAATTTATCACTCCGCAACTTGTTTTGCAGTGTAGATCACTATCGCGTAAAATAACCTGAGGCTGAAGGAACTTATTACGTGCAGATTAGAATTGGTATTTCCAACGTAGAAAAAGTGGAAAACAATAACTTTAACGTTATTGGGCAACATATGCAGTCTAATGCAACAGAGAAATGACAGAATAGAGCTCCAGGGAGATGAAGTTAGCGGTTACACTACACTTGCGGCTCTCCATCGAGTATTATTTCAGTTGTAGTCCAAGGACGAAAACCGGTAACTCCATATGACTCATGTCCAGCTTCGCTTGGAAACTGTCAGATCCCACATAAACGTGATACAAAAGATGACACAATTGGTAGAGCAACGATTTTATGGAGAAAATATGTTTGCAACATTTGGTTTCAATGCGTCATGTGCACATCTGCAGCTCTGCTACATCGTCCGTGATTGGATGATTTTACTCCAATTACACACGTGCGGAGTCACAGTAATCTTATTCTGATTGGTGCAGTCAAATGAGAGACGTGTCTGAACAAAGACGCTGCCAATAACAATGAAGCAAAGCTAACGATGTGCACGTGAGACTCTGAAACAAAATGGGGCAAAAATCTTTTCGCGAAAACTACCGGGCCCTAGTAATACGTTTACGTATTTTTGTATGTGTATCTATTTTTGTCAGTTATTTAGAGATTTGTTTATTTAAACTTTTTGGATGTGTTTCTTGCCATGCGGGTTCGTTCCAAAGGCTAGGAGCAAAAGGAACTGGAAACTTAAAGATAAATAACCCATGCAATATATTGTACAAGTTAACGGTCAATTTAAAAACGATGCTGTCTCAAGACAATTTTTTTTTTTTTTTTTTAATTTTCTTTAGCTGTGTGATTTTTGTGCTGAATTGGGACCTTGGCATATGGAGCGTGGGATTTCTACTTCAACACTGGCAACACTGCCTGGGAGGTAACTGTAAGTATTTCTCCGTGGCCGGGGTATCGAACCCGAGATCATTGGATCACCGGCCAGGATCTTAACTGCTACACCAAGCGTTCTATAAAATATAAACATTAATTTAGAAAGGGCGTATTTCGTAGGGACAAGTGCAAAAATGTACGTATCGCATCAACTATATGGGATTGTTTAGTGGGTCCCGGGTTCGAATCCTCCATACTCTGTTTCGCATAGCTTCAGTAACTTTCTAAACTTCCGAGGTTACTGGAATTTTAAGTGCTGTAGATGTATGTTGCTATCTCAACCGACATGTTTAGTTCTAAACTTAATCTGACATGTTCATTCCATCGTATGTACTGTACATTTTGTCTTGCATTATGAAACATATAGAATTAATCGCCCATTACTAGGGACCCTTGTTTTTCGCGAAAAGAATTTTGCCTCACTTCGTTCCCGTGCCTTACGTGCACATCTGCAGTTCTGATTCGTGGTCAGTGATTGGATATTTTAGCTGTCACGATCCTTGAGATTCTAACGGCAAATCACAGACGTGTGGTGTTGCAAGAAAGTTTTTGTAATAGGCTCAGTCAAATGAGATACGGCTCTTCACACAGACACGCTGCCAATATCCATGAAGCAGAATTGCAAATGTGCACGTAAGTCACTGAAACAAAGTGAGGCAAAATTCTTCTCGCGAAAAAAACAGGGCGCCTACCCCTTAGTAGCTGTCAAATTTACTAAAGTTACGCGAAACTAGAGTATACCATCGCTTTCGTACTGTCCCAGCCAACACGTTGCTACGACAGTTTACAACCGTGACCATTCGCGTGACGCCTGACCGCTTGCTTGGGTTGTTTTAAGGTTTTATGGGGCCTCCCTACCTGCTCTTCAAATGCGTTGCAGCGAATTGCGACTTCGCACATCGCACATTATATTTGTATATCTACAGAAAGAACACACACTTCAAACTATGTCGCTACAGTTTTAAAATTTTGACACGTTTATTAGAAACATTATTTTCAGGCCCCTCAAAACGGCCAAAAATGACTTTTTCAGACTGTCGTATATGGAAAATTAAGACCCTGATTAAAAAAAAACAACAATAAAAACAAGCGTTAAACTTTTAACTATACTTCCCACAAATAAAATATTGTGGTCAAAGTCCCATAGTAAAAATGATAACAGTAAAGCACTGCATGCCATCTGAAGGGCTTGCGCGGAAAGGCGATAATGTATTACATACGTGGGCTAGTGGCAGCCTTACCACTCCTGCCTCACACACACAAACGCAGCCTATCTAGGGAGGCCCCTTAACACTTGCCAAACTAGCACAAATAGGAATCCGCCACATTAACATGCGATAGGACTAACGTAACACGCGGTGTCTCTTTACGATATAATACTTTTTTTACCTGTCACAAAAAATCTAATTCCTAAATCAACTATTTACGATGATACGGGCACACGTGCTAACACTATCAGAAAACATCTTGTTAGCTACTCCTTTTATGGTTCCATTATACCCCTGATGTATAAATTCTTGGTTCTTAAGAATGCGTGATAGATCAATAAGCGCTGAATTCTTCAATGGAGATCTATACTTTTTTGAAAGTCAATACAGGAAAACTACAAAACAACAATCCTTAATAATTGTATTTGCCTACGTAATGAACAAACATTTGCCCACAATTATATCTTGCGCCGCAATTAAATGTACAAAATTTTGGCGTCAGAGATTATGTTAATCGCGAACATTTTTTCTGAGAAAACTGCCAAAAACTATTTTTTATTTTTATTTTTGCAAATTGACTTCAGAAACCTACAATTTTGAACTGATGCTTTTAGCGCCGAATTATATAGGCCCTACCATTCACTGTTAAATCACAACATTGGCGTAACCAGGGGAAAGGGGGAGGTTAGCAAAAAAAATAGGAAAAAATATTAAAAGATAAATATTTTAACTAGTATAATAGTAAATGTTTCGACTACTTTGCATCTTTAAATCCAAAAAATGTCCCCAGGAGACAACCCCCAGATCCACCACTTTAAAGGGTTGGTCGGTGTTCATTATATTATTCTCAGGTTAACCCCCCCCCCTCTTTTTATCGTTTTTTTTAAACAAATCCTGACTATGCAAGAACTCACAATGTTTGCAGTAAATAATGCAAGTTTAGAGCAAACATGTTAAATAACATACAGAACATAACACTGGTTCTATAAGCAAACATTTTTTTATTTACATTCTAAATCAAATATTACGACTTTAAATTAGGTACAGATTAGCATAATGCGGCGGTGAGTTAGCGGCAGTGTGTTGGCCACCCTGGGCCGGGCGCAGGGTTACCAGACGTCTGGCAAAAAGAGGACATGTCCTCCTCTTTATAGATTTTTTTCGTCCAGCCGGATATATCGTGATACTCGAAAATGCCCGACTATTTAACAGGCGGAATATATTACCTACATTAAATATATTCAGTTTCTGATAATACTGTACACAACTACAAGCTAAATCTTCGTGAAGCTGCTGTCACGGAACGTCGCGATACATGTGTGGCGTACCTCTTGTTATTCACACGATAATAGACGATAGAGTATGTTTTGGTTATTTGAATGAAAAATAAAATTTAAGTTTAAAATTGTTTTTTCATTGAAATACGTGTTCTTTTGTATAGGAGGTTTGGGATACAGTGAGCACTAAAAAAAACCTGCTAAAGGTCTATTTTCAGCCAATTCGCGTCTTTCCGCGCGTAACGACTAACGATGGGAAATATCTAACCTCTCTGGACAAGACAGTTAATGCTTGCGCGTTTAAGATAAATTGTGCAGGCGGTAGGAACTCATATAGTTTGATAAGAAGAAGTTTATTAATTATATGACACACATATATGTCACATTTAGTAATTAAATAGGAAAATACACGAACTACGAACGGAAATTTGCTGACACCCATACAAGCAGTAAGGCAACCACTATTTTTTTTTTCAAGGGTTAAATCTTTAGTGTTCACTTTATACCAAACGAACTATAGTCAAATTTGTTTTCACGTGAAAATGACACATAATAAATTTACGAGTCAGAGAAATTTTCTGTGTCCTTATTTTTAATAAAATGTCCTCCGTTTGCGAGATGAATATCCTCGTTTTTTACTCTCAGTGTCTGGTAACCCTGGGCCGGGAGCAGCCGTGACACTGTCGGAAGAGGCGAGTCCTGTGTGGCACACGCGACCACGTAGCGGCAACGTCACGCAATCTGCTTGTCCCCGGGCCATTCAGACTGGAGCACGGCCAGTTTCTGTGTGTTCTTTTTTTCCTTCCTCCCCCCCTCCTCCTCCTGTTCATCTACCTTTTATTACCGCGCCGAGGAATGCGGTCAGCGGGAGTTACTGCCAGATGCTCCGCCCCAGACACGACACCTCCCAGCGGCAGGAAGTCTCGCGCGGTGCAACCTTTTTCCGGTCCCACCTTCCTCCCCACTTTACAGTGTTGCCACGTTAATGGGTTTTCCAGAGGGCAAAAATCATAATTTTATAAATGTATGAAACTGTTAGTTTTGTAGACGTTACTTAGAAGAACACCTTCTTACAAAAATTTTTTAGCTCAGTCAGTTTTCCCACAGTGGCATTTAAAAGTCAAAATTTACATGTTTTTAGTTCATACACCCTTCGAAAACCAATCAGCACAATGAAACAAAATAATTTACAGTAAAAGTACGTGTCACGGGATAAAAAACCAAAACAAAATATTTTGGATTTTAAAAGAGTTCTAAAACTAGCAAAAAATTCAAATTTCAGAGATTTTTTTTAAATACAAAATCTTTGAAAGTATCATTAGATACATAAAGCCTTAGCCAGTGACATGTACGTTTGCTGTGAATTATTTTATTCACTTATGTTAATTTTTATATTTTTTTGTTGTATGAACTAAAAACATTCAAATTTGGAAATTTGGAAAACTGGCTGATCTCATTTTTTTAAGAGTCCACAAATGTACCACTGTTTATACATACATAAAATTATGCTTCCCCCACTGGAATGCTCTTAAGGTGGCCGTCTGCGACCGCGTACCATTTGCTGCTGACGGTAGCTGAATCAAGGGCGCGGCTACCGCAATTTTCATCATCATTATTTTAATTTTTATTTGTACCAGATATTTTTTTTCTTATTTTAGACACAAAATGTGACTAAATTTGGCTCTTATGAAATTTTTTTATCTCTCAAAGTTTTTGCGTAATGGCTTGATAAATTCATATTTTGCATGTTCCCGTTTTAAGGACTACACTAAAACCAACTCATATACCAAACTGAAAAAAAATCACAGTGAATAAAGACATTGCAGGCTACAACGACATGCTCATAGAATTAAAGAATAAAAATTATTTGTATTTTTAAAAAAAATATTTAATATTTTTAATTGTTATTTTCAGTTTCAGCATTTTTTTAAAATTCAAATAATTTTTATTCTTTAATTTTATGAGCATGTTATTGTAGCCTGCAATGCCTTTATCCACTGTGATTTTTTTGAGTTTGGTATATCAGTTGGTTTTAGTGTAGTCGTTAAAACGGAAACATGCAAAGTATGACTTTAACAAGCCATTACGCGAAAAGTATGAGAGATAAAAAAATTTCATAACAGCCAATTTTAGTCACATGTTCTGTCTAAAATAAGAAAAAAAAATCTGGTACAGATAAAAAATATAAAAAATGGTGATGAAAATTGCGGTAGAGCGTGCCCTTAACTGACAAGCGTTCTCTTAGACGTTGAGGCTATTGACCAGTAAATGGCGTTTGGGTTGGAGGCTACACGTCGCGTCACTTTCTGCTGAATCTATTGGCGTGCAGGAGATCAGGCAGACGACATAAACATGGCGGAAATATATTATGAATTTAAAAATTAAATTATAATGTTGACGTTATGTGGTAAATATTTATATCTTGTAACAGCAAATTAGACCAAGTTTTCCAACCGGAGTTAACTGCAAAAGTTTAAAATATGGTTTGTTGTCCTATGTAGTAATTTTTTTCATACTATTTCTTTAAAATTTACTTTGAAAAAATTTAAATATAAAAGAAAGTTTATTATGGAATTAGTAATGGTCATTGTTTTAATTAAATCATAATTGCAGTGATTAATTAATTATTTTGTCGTGTTTAAATACAGATGCATTAACTTCGACTGGCAACTTTACCGATAAGTAGGGACCCCGTTTTTTCGCGAAAAGAATTTTGCCCCAGTTCGTTTCAGTGACTTACGTGCACATATGCAATTTTGCTTCATGGTTATTGGCAGCGTGTCTGTGTAAAGAGCCGTATTTCATTTGACTGAGCCAGTTACAAAAACTGTCCTGCTGCACCACACGTCTGTGGTTTGCCGGTAGAATCTCAATGCTCGTGACAGTTAAAATATCCAATCACTGACCACGTAGCAGAACTGCAGATGTGCACGTAAGGCACGGAAACAAAGTGAGGCAAAATGCATTTCGCGAAAAACAAGGGTCCCTGCCGATAAGAGTTCCATTTGAGTTCAGCTACTGAGATCAAAGTGTAACTGATTGTTTTCCTATTACTGGCCGGTCATTTCAGCAGCAAATGGAATGCGGCCTGGGTAAACGTATATTGCGTGTCCGAGGCCTAGAACTGTGGAAGCGGCAAGGACGAGAGGGCATGCACACCACGCCTCAAACTAGCCCTTATGCGCAAGTCACTTAAATAGCGTGCTGTCTTCTCGCCGACAATGCGCCTGTATGAGTAGAGACAGTAAAAATTCGCAATTTCACTGACATGTGGGCTAGCCTCCAAGAATATATGTGTACTCAAGCAGCTGTTCATCAGCTGCTCGCTGACACAGTCAAATGAGCCTGTATTTAGTCACACTGTAATTGTTTGCTCATCGACTTCAAGGAGGTGTCAAATAAGTCAACGGCCAATTGTGAGTAGCACGAATTCACAGTTGCTGGAATTATAGCTTGTGCCTGAAAGAAAACCCGAATTTTTCTGGTCTGTACGTATGAAACATTCAGTGGTGGCCCTGTCATCTTATGAAGCATCATCAAAGGTAAAGGTGTATTTTAAACGTTTATACCTTTTAAAAGATTCTGCGTCACAATTTTCAGACCCAAAAGAAACCGCGAAAACTCTCCTATTTTCGCCATTTTCGGCCGCTAGAAAATATGCTTTAACAAGAAGGGGTGAATTTGAAATTGGTACACACACATGTAACGTACTTTAAGTGTTATTCCTAAGCAGACATCCTTCATGTACTACGAACAGTTTTCGAACAATCCGGTGAAACCCAAATGGATGTCCAATTAATAAAAGATGGAGACAGTGTTACAGGTGCAAAGATTTGAGGGATGTTTTCACAAACATAGAAAAAAATTAAAAAAATATTATTTAAGTTTCATAATTTAATTGTGGGCACAAGATATTTGCATCTTGGAAATTTTTTTTTTAAAAGACCCATATAAAACAATTAAATTCAGGTACAAAGTTATTACACAATTTCTTCAGTTATAATTAATAATCACGCCCCTTGATATACAAAGACATTAATCATACCACAAATACATCAATGATAACAAACTCGC